>JAOEHY010024489.1:0-10635 GCA_025447955.1 Psilopsiagon aurifrons
CCAGGAGCAGAGGGAAGAAAAAGGGGGAAGTGAGTGAACAAACTGCGTGGCTGATTTATGGCCTAAACCACGACAGGAACTACAGACAAAGTTCAGCTTCTGGCTTTTTAGCCAGCATAATAAAGCTCTGGCTGTCCCATCCTTGGCTGTGTGCAAGCCCAGGCTGGATGGGGTGTGGGGCAACCTGCTCTAGTGGCAGTTGTCCCTGCCCATGGCAGGGGGTTGGAACTGGATCAGTTTTAAAGTCCCTTCCAACCCAAGCCATTCTGTGATTCTATGATATGAAGGAATCCTGCATATGTTACTTAGGCTGGGGATAAAAGAGACTTTAACCCAGAGGTGCTTCAACCCCCAAAAGATCAGTAACCTTCATAGAATCATAGCATAGGTTGGAAAGGACCTTAGGATCATCTAGTTCCAACCCCTTTGCCATGGGCAGGGGCACCTGCCACTAAGCCGTGTCACCCAAGGCTCTGTCCAACCTGGCCTTGAACGCCGCCAGGGAAGGAGCACTCACAACTTCCCTGACCAGCCCATTCCAGCAAGGACGGGTGGCCTGGGAAGAGTACAGGGATGTTGTCCAGGAATCTAGGGACTAGGTTAAGAAAGCTAAGGCCCAGTTAGAATTAAACTTGGCTAGGGATGTTAAAGATAACAGGAAGGGATTCTATAGGCATATTGCAAATAAAAGACAAGCTAGGGAAAACGTGAGGCCTCTCCAGAAGCTATCGGGAGAACTGGCTACCATGGATTTGGAGAAGGATGATGTTCTGAATGACTTTTTTGCCTCAGTCTTCACTGGCAAATGCTCTGACCACACCACCCAAGTCTTGGCAGGCAGACGCAGGGACTGTGAGAATGAAGACCCTGGGCCCCCTGTAGGAGAGAATCTGGTTCGAGACCATCTTAAGAACTGGAATGTATACAAGTCAATGGGACCTGACGAAATCCATCCACAGGTCCTGAAGGAGCTGCAAATGAAGTTGCTAAGCCACTGTCCATCATATTTGAAAAATCATGGCAGTCAGGTGAAGTTTCCAATGACTGAATAAAGGGAAATATAATCCCCATTTTCAAGAAGAGGAAAATGGATGAGCCAGGGAACAACAGACCACTCAGCCTCACCCCTGTGCCTGGCAAAATTTTGCAGCAGATTCTCCTGGAAGGCATGCTAAGGCACATGAAGAACAACAAGGTGCTTGGTGATAGCCAGCATGGCTTCACTAAGGGTAAATCCTGGCTGACCTATCTGGTGGCCTTCTATGATGGACAGGGGTAGAGCAGTTGATGTCATCTACCTGGATTTGTGCAAAGCACTTGACACTGTCCCACATGACATCCTCGTCTGTAAGTTGGAGAGACATCAATTTGATAGGTGGACCACTCGGGGGATGAAGAACTGGCTTTATGGCTGCATACAAAAAGTTAGGGTCAGTGGCTCAATGTCCAACTGAAGGCCGGTAACGTGTGGTGTCCCTCAGGGATCAGTGTTGGGACTGGTCTTGCTCAACACCTTTGTTGCTGACATGGACAGTGGGATTGAGTGTGCCCTCAGCAAGTTTGGAGGAAGGAATGCCATCCAGAGGGACCTTGACACGCTTGTGAGGTGGGCTGATGCCCACCTGATGGAGTTTACCCATGCCAAGTGCAAGGTCCTCCAGCTGGGTTGGTGCAATCCCAGGCACAGCTCCAGGTTGGGCAGAGAAGAGATTCAGAGCAGAAGGACTTGGGGGTGTTGGTTGATGAAAACTGAACATGAGCCGACAGTGTGCGCTTGCAGCCCAAGAAAGCCAACCATATCCTGTGCTGCATCAAAAGGAGCATGACCAGCAGGTCAAGGGAGGTGATTCTGCTCCTCTGCTCTGCTCTCGTGAGACCTCACTTGGAGTATTGTGTGCAGTTCTGGTGTCCTCAACATAAAAAGGACATGGAACTGTTGGAACAAGTCCAGAGAAAGGTCACAAGATTGATCATGGGACTGGAGCACCTCCTGTACGAAGATAGGCTGAGAAAGTTGGGGCTGCTCAGTGTGGAGAAGAGAAGGCTGCGTGGAGACCTCGTAGCAGCCTTCCAATATCTGAAGAGGGCTATAGGGATGCTGGGGAGGGACTCTTTGTTAGGGACTGTAGTGGTAGGAGAGGGGGCAATGAGTTCAAGCTTAGAGGGGAAGTTTAGCTTGGATATGGTGAAGAAATTCTTTCCTGTAAGGGTGGTGAGTTACTGGAATGGGTTGCCCAGGAAAGTTGTGAGTGCTCCATTGCTGGCGGTGTTTAAGGCCAGGTTGGACAGAGCCTTGGGTGACATAGTTTAATGGGAGGTGTCCCTGCTCATGGCAGGGGGGTTGGAACTGGATGATCTTCAGGTCCTTTCCAGCCCTAACTGTTCTATGATTCTATGATCAAGATGGTTGAGGTCCCCCATGAGAACAAGAGCCTGTGAGTATAGGCCTTTCCTATCTGTCTATAGAGCGCTTCATCCACAGAGTCTTCTTGATCAGGCGGTATGTAACAGATGCCCATAATAATGTCTCCCATCGCTGCTCTCCCTTTAACCCTGACCCACAAACTCTCTATTGACTGATCACCTGTTCTCAGAGTTCCATACTCTCCAGCCTGTCCTTAACATAAATTGCAATTCCCGCTCCCCTTTTGCAGGGCCTGTCTTTTCTAAAGAGCCTGTAACCTTCCATTCCAACACTCCAGTCATAGGAACCATCCCACCATGTTTTTGTGGTGCCTATTATATCAAACCCCCATGGATGTGCACGCATCTCTTCCTCTTGTTTATTGCCCATACCACTGAAGTTTGTATAGAGGCAAACCTTCTCAGAGTGTATCTTCTTCTTTCTCAATTGTAGAGAAATTCAAGGATGACCAAGTCCTAATGACAGCTAGTAACTAAATATATAAAATTAGAGAGGATGAATCTGTGCTGAAAAATCTTGAAAATCAAACCAACTGAAATTTGTTGCACATCCTAGTTGTAATTTTGTTGACATTGCTGGAACCAAGATATATTTTAATGCTTATTCAAATCTCTTTATGTAAAGATATTTGTATATTCATCTGTAGATATTTATGTTTACTTATATGTATATTTACATACTTGTATAGATAGTCATATGGATCTCTCCACTAAGCTGTTCTCTAATTAGGTGCTGTCTAAGAGAAGTATTTCTAAAAGAATAATTTGGGAAAGTTTGCATGAGGTTAAACTTTAGGTCCCAATCCTGAAAAAAAAACCCTGTGTATTAATAGCAATAGAACGCAACTCATGGTAGCCATTATGTGATTAATTTCATCTATATAACACTAGACTCATCATGGTACTAAGGTATGTCTATATCATATTCAGCTATCAGTCAACTCAAAGTCATATTGAGGAAAATCATAACAAATATCACTAGATGGACTCCTCTCTTGGTGTGGAAATTTCCAGTAGCATTTTGTTGTGGTTGGCATGATATTTTTGTTGTACTTATTGGCTGGTCATCCTTTTGCTATCTGAGGTAGCAAATGGTAATACAGTGTATCTGCTGACAGAGACATTTAAACGTTGTCTGTTTATGAGCCTCCGTGATGTTTTCCATTCCAGAATTTTAATTGATGTTCTTTCCTTCAGGCAATTATCTCTTGAAAACTCTCCACAGCTTCAGCCTTAATTTCGCAGACTGCCTCTAGGAACGGATGTGTTTCTCCACCTGGATGACCTCTGCGAGAAGCAACACAACAGATTTCCAAGACAATTCTCTCGTCTCACATGCCACCTCACTTCATCTCCTCTATGATCTACAAAGGAAAGTCAGAACTCCTTCTCCCAGTCCCTGAGATGTGGTTTCTTTTCCTCCAGCTTTTGTCTGCTCCTCATCATCAGATCTTTTCTTACTGTAGAACATGCTTTCATGGCAGCCACTTGAATTGAGCGGTCTGCTTTGATTTCCACACTCAACAGGAAGAGACACCTGGCTTTACAAGCATGGGGGAAGTCAAGCAACTGCTTTTTTGAGAACATCAAGGAAAGATGTGATTTCAGCAGTTTGTGTTTCATCCCTTAACTAGCTATTTTGACCCTAGGCAACATCTTCGCTGTCATGATTGTGTCGCTGTAAACCAAAACCAGACCCCATTTACAGGGGAGGGTGTATTTCCCCCCCCCCAGAATGAACAGTGGAAGAGGCGTTTGCTGAATTTCAGAGCGGAGGTAGGAGCACTTAAACCCAGGATGTAGGATCAGAGAGTATCTGGCTGTATGTAGTGGGCAGGATATAATTTGATCTGTATGGTCGATTCACTGTAGCATAGCATGGATTGCAATTTTTCCACCTACAAAAGCAAGATTTAATACCACTAGGTCCCAGTATGCCTAAGCATTTCAAAACACATGTTAAAGGTCCATAGGAGTTGAGCAGATGCCCGGCTAACAGGATGGGTATTTTCTGCAAAGCTCAAGGTCATTCATTTGTGGAACAGTACAGGAATGCTGATGGCAAACTTTGATTATACCTAATCCGCTTTTGCCTGCAGGGGAATAAATCAGGAGGAACGTGAAGCAAAGAGCAAAGGAGTAACATTTTTTTTCTTTCTTGAGGAACATTGTGCTGTACATTCCTTAACCCAGCAAAGTCAGGAATAAGCAGGTATTACCTTGGTTTGCATCTTCACCTGAAAAGCTGTAAAGAGCCAGGTCTCACTACCCTGATGGGAAGAAGGAAAAATGTCTCTTTGTTGTACTAGATTATCTAATATTGCTTGTCTCACAAAAGTTATTTTGTCTTGGTTCCATTCCAATGAGGTGAAGCTTGGGTTCATTATGAACTCTTTTCGTGTGTCCCTTAGTCTTTGGCAGTGATATTAACAAATACAGAATACTGTGGTTTAGATTTAAAAATAACCTTCTGTTTCCATCCACCTTTCATGGTGGAAAGGAAATTCGTAAATTGTCAAGTTGACTTGATTTTTCCTCTGGACTTGCACCTATTTGCTGTAATAAGAATTTCCCCCTTGGGTTTCACTCATCTCCAGCATGTGGCAGGAAAAAGGGATTAGGATTGTATTTGTCTTCTTTCTGAAGCCAGTACCCTTTCAGCAAGCCTGCTATCATTTCTAGCTGCCAAAACAGCATCTTAATGCGTTACCTGAGGGTCAAGTATTTTATATTAAGTTAACTTTTGCCTCTGTTGACTTTCAGTATTCTATTTACTTTGGATTCCTCACTCCTTATGGAGCTTACTATTGTTTTATGTGCACGCAAACCTATATAATGCTCTTTGGTTCCTCCTGCTAACCTGGCAGAGAAATGGGAAAGGATTCTTGGGGCTTCTTCTTCCTCCAGTAATGGTCCATTTTAGTGAGTTTGTCCTCTGATTTGGAGAGACTCTTAACCCTTTGGCACCAAGAGATGGGATTTCTTGACACTAAGTGCTCTGCAAATGCATTTTTGTCAGAGTTACGGACCATTAGTACCTGGGGGGATTTACACAGTACTTAGCAGACCCATTTATTTGCAATACAAAATAATGTTTTGTTTACAGCATCCTCCTCACAGAGCATTAATCATAAGGCACCTCATTCCAGCTGCAAATTGTCAATAATCCATGGGGTTTTTTGCTCATTTTTTTGTCATAGTATAAGAGATCTCTTATGTCTTGTGTTAAGAAGAAGGATATGCCTATCTGAGGTTCTATGCAGAGTTTTTTTCCAAGGTGACTCACGGTTCTGTGAGGTTTGTAAGTTGTAGCTCACAGATGGTTTAGGTGTACATGAACTGGATGGGTGCTGTTACACATCTCTGACCATACAGTCCTGTCTCCAGCCATCAATGAAATATCAGTAACAGTAATTTAGAACTTGACCAACCAAAGGGCAAAAATGTCTATCAGCAAGGAACTGGCATCTATAGTTTTATCTGAAAAATCAACTATAAGCTATTATCCATTATAGCAATTATCTGTTTTGCTAAAGGACATAAGACAAAGTTGAGCAGTCATGATTTCTTCCAGGGAAAAGCTTTTATGATCTTTCTGGCCAGTCAATTGGAATATTTTTCCTGGCATATAGCATCACTTCATCTACTGATCTAAAATATATCAATACATTAGATACATAGGTCAATATATTTTAATATTTAGTGTCTAAAATTTTGTCAATGGATTGAATGGATTTTTCCAAGTGATGCACGAGAGACATCAGTTTTGGTTTTTTGAAGGTGAATGAACTGATACAAGGAAAATCAATATAATTTTACCCAGGTGGATACAGTCTGAGCAGTACCCAGTGGGGCCACTCAGATACCTGAATGTAGGTATCATTTTATAGTTTGAAATTGAAACATACATGTATAACCAGCACCTGAACCACTCATTGGGAGCCCTCACCTCTTCTATTTTCACCTCAGCAGTACTTGTACTATGGATTTATCTATACTTAGATTCTTATTTGTCTTTTCCTCCCAACACATAATCAAGTTGGCACATCGATATAGGAAAACAAGCTTTCAAACCCAGTTGACAACTATCCATCTTTTAGGATAAGAAAATAAATGAATATCTTACTGGATATAGGAGTTTTCCAATAAATCTATTGGAGAAAAAATATACTTTCATTTACATTTCTGACATTCCAAATCAGATTATTTTTTGTTTATTTGAGATTTCTGTCATAGAAGTTTATTAAAAATGTTCAACCATAATTTCATTTTCCTCATTTTATTTCTCTTTTTCCCCTTTGAAAAATAAGGCATGGGGCAGATGAAAGATCGAAAAAAATGATATAAAAAAATGGGTGGAGGGATGAAATGTCCACTTAAAAAAGGGAAAAACTTGAAGCGAGACAAATCATTATGGGACAGAATAGTTTTCTCCAAAGCCATTTCCTAGTTTTGAAAAGGTGACAGCTTTATTAAAAGCATCTTTTGTTTGAAAACTTCTGTCTTATTTTACTTTTCTTTCACTGTTGATTTCAGCTGCAAATCAAAACCTTCTGCCTGTTTTTCACTCTGTGGTGGAAGCTGGGCTTGAATGGACACTGACTGTCCTTGCTCATGGTATCTTTTCTTTTGTGATTTTATTGAGCTGGTCCTTGCATAGCCCCAGGTCTTGCAAACTGTTCCTACTACATGAGGTTCAGTGCTGTGGCTGATGCTGTACCAAAGTCTCTAAATCGCAGTGTTCTATGCTGAAAAATGACTGAAAATAGTGATTATCACTGTCCAAACAGTAGTGCTTCTGAGTAATAGGCTGAGATATCTAGCTTTGGAGAATTTTTTTGCCTGGGTTTAGCAGCTACTCCTTGTGGGTTTGTTAAGACCGATAACCTTCAGTTTTGGGTCTCACTGCTTTATGCAGCATCCCCAAGCAGGATCAATTGCTGTATGTCAGCATTTCCACAGCCTGACAGTAATCAATGTACATTTTAATTGGATCAGATAGTCTTCCTGTTTTTTCCATTTATGAGTGACAATTTCTCTTTCTACGAGATCGAGTTTTACATTCACCTGTTTGGGAAGCACGAAACTGCTATCTGGCATGTCATACAGCATCAGGATTTTCTACTGTCTTGCATGAGGTTATTATGACAGGTTCCTGTGTTTTTGTGGTCTGGCTCCATGAAGCGTATCTCATTTGATGAATGTCTGATAAACGTGAGTTGCTATTTGTAGGCTTGATTTAGATGGGAAGGAAGTTTTGCTGGGAGAGCTGTTCCCCCTGGATGTGATCTGATTCTAACCCTTTCAGTTCAGGACAGTCAGTCTGCGGCCCTGACTGAATGATGGGTCAATATCCAATAACTCATGATCAAAACCTGAAGTTTCCTTAGTCAGCAGAGCTTGGGTTTCCTTCAGGGGATGAGAACACTGTACAACCACTCTGAACAGAGATGTTATTTCCATTTTCCTTTAATCTTAGGACACTACAGGCAAAGCTAACTTGGTATGAAAAATTCTGTATAGTAATTGCCACAGCAAGATAAAATAAAATAGTATATATATTTTTGTGCCTAGCTGGTTAAGAGCAGACCTGATTCAATTTTAGTCAAAGCTGCTCAGTTAGGGTTGGGTTTTCTTTTGGATGTGTGTTTCCCACTTAATTGAGCTATACTATCTGAAAGTTAACTTTTTTTTCCATACAGCTGTGCGCAGGAATATTAATTATGACAAATGCATCTAATCTATCGGCATTCACCATGGTATCCAGCTACAGAGCATGAAAATTTATGATGGTCAAAAGATTTTGCCATAAAAAACCCTGCTGTCTCCTGCCTTGTTGACCCAGCATTGGATATTTCTCTGTCTCCCTGGTTAGAATGAGTCAGGTGTCAAACCTGACTTCAGCTTTGCTTTGGGGGCAGTATCTTTCAAAGGTGTATGACAGAGTATTTCCACTTTTGGCCAACGTCTTCCTAAACTGTTCAGACCATATTAATCTTAAATTGCAGATTTGCCTTCTCCTTTCACGGCTTATTTATTTTACAGAAGGCATCTCCTATTGTTTAATGATCAAGTGATTTTTCAGGCATATCATTTGCAGTAGTCAGCATTATTTACACAAATCTGTCATTTCTCTGATACTGCTTTGTTAAGCTTGTCTTGGAGAAATTAGTCCAGGTGTCTGCCAGATGAGGATGGGAGAAAAAAGATTTTGCAGAACTTTTGTCCTTCTGAGTCCTAGGTCCTAAAAGCTAGAACAGCACCAGTGCAGAACTCACATGTGGCAACATAGTGATAAGGCAAAAAAGCCTTGAGGGTGTGAAAACAAAAGGCAGACATCAGTAACCAGAGCTAAACACAATATGGGGAGACGTTTAATGACCAATATTTCTGCTCACTCGGAGGAAAGTGCCAAATCACATCCTTAGTTGACCAGACACTGGACCTACAATTTACATGTCCCAGTTGACCATTCCTTCTTTTTAACAGATGGAAAGGGACTCTGTTACCAATAAATTTTTTGATCACCAAGTTACCAGGGTACATCTGGGATAAAGGCAGCTCTCCCATGAGAAGGAGAGCTCGTTTTGTTTGTACCTGTAAACAAACTGTGGTCTGACATCGTTGAACAGCTAATGCCAAAAGACATCTAGCTTTGCACCTTGTCCTTTGCACTTCTTCCTGTTTTTAACTGTTACTCATTTTTATAGCACCTCAGGTGTGTAAGGTTTTCTGAGCTATCATAAAAGCCAAGCGGTCCCAGTCCATTAGTGACGCGTTAAAGCTGTTTGCAGTTTTATGTCTGCTAGTTTAATCGACTTTTCTGCAGACTACCACATGGTGTTCCTTCCATTATATCACACTGAGGTATAGCAAGAGAGCATTCGGCTTCAATAGGATCAAAGTACAATGAGCAAGCACCATATGAGAACTGAAGAACTGCTATATGAAAAGCATTTCCCTTTTAAGTTGGCTTTAAGAGGTGGTTTTAAGAGGTTTAAGACCCTCTCCTGCCTCTTGTTTTTAAAGGTAGATCTGAGTGGGACACTGCAGCTTTGCATAAGAATCAGACAACCTCCCAAAGAACAACAGGTATCATATTAGAAAGAAACCTACAGCTTGCTCCATAGCTGTTCTGACAGCAAAAATTAGATAACTGAAAGAAATGTGTTGCAGCTAAAGCCAGTGATAGAAAATGGGGCCACTGGTGACATTGTCTCAAATCAGAGCCATCTCCTTGGCTGAGAAGAGTGGAGTTGACAGATAGTTCTTGAATAGGGAGTGGAGGGTGACGCACTGCTTAATGACTGCCACACAAGACTGTGGGTCCTCCATTTGCCTTTTACTTAAAGAAAACTGAAGTCAATCCTGTCAATAGCAATCATTAAATCATCCATTTTGGAGACTCGAATGTGCCTGAGAAGTCCCAGAGATCATGTCTGGTCTATGGTGTTATATATGGTCCCCCTAAAATTGCAGGGATCCAAGCTACCTCCTAAACAAGGGAGAAAACAGTGTTGCTGTAGTAGTTGTAAAGATCTTTTAGGAAATTTTTCACAATCAGGAGGCAGATTTCAGATGACTGTAGATACTTCTCTAAAAACATTTGCTCAGCACTCAGCAGTAGTTGAAATAGTTAATAGCATGTTAGTAATGAATAGGAGAGGAAATGTTAACTGAATGGAAAAATCCTGTGTTTGCAGGATGTTAATAGATCTCCCTGATAAATTCTGGGCAGGAGGGAAAAGGGAAGGCTACAAGTCTAAAATGCTGCATGCTGTTATGCTGTTTTACTTAATGCACTTAATAGAGAGCTTATTCTACCATTCTAGTTCAGCAGCACAGTTTCAGGAATAAAAATCTGCCTGATCAAGCTTAGATTGCTGACAGCCTTGGACATGAAGAATGCCTATGAATATCAGCAAGGTAGTGAAAAACAGTCAATAGAGAGGAATCATTTGAGTCAAGTATGGCACAACTAAAATAGCATAGAATCATAGAACAGTTAGGGTTGGAAAGGACCTGAAGATTATCTCGTTCAACTCCCCTGCCATGGGCAAGGACATCTCACACTAAGCCATCTCACCCAAGGCTATGTCTATCCTGGCCTTGAACACCACCAGCAGTGGAGCACTCACAACTTCCCTTGGCAACCCATTCCAGTGCCTCACCACCCTTACAGTAAAGAATTTCTTCCTCATATCCAATCTA
>JAOEHY010024491.1:0-19636 GCA_025447955.1 Psilopsiagon aurifrons
GCAAAGAAGTCATTAAGAACCTCAGCCTTCTCCAAATCCAGGGTAGCCAGTTCTCCCTATAGCTTCTGGAGAGGGCCCCCATTGTTGCTCATCTGTCTTTTATTTGCAGTGTACCTATAGAATCCCTTCTTGTTATCTTTAACATCCCTAGCCAAGTTTAATTCTAAGCGGGCCTTAGCTTTCCTAACCTGGTCCCTAGCTTTTCGGATATGATATTTTGTGAAATAAAAAATGCAATATAAAACACACAAAAAAGTTACAATGACTGGTACAAATCAAAGTAGGCATTTTGTTTCAAAAGGCAATATGTTGCCATTGTCATTGCTATTCCCAAATTAAGGGCAAAATAATTAATTTTTATACTCTCTTACCTCCCCTCAAAAGGGAGGGACTTTCAGTGTTATTCTAATACTATATTTATATAATAATGTTAGAATTTTAATATTGTATATTGAAAGTTGGTTTAGAGTAAATAAATAGAAATAATAAATAAGAATAGCAAATAGATAAATAAAACAAATCCTTCACACAAACTTCACGTTAGTAAATGATTCTTCTTCTTAATGCATCACTAAATTTATTCTCATTCAAACATTTAAATTACAATATAAACATTCATTTTGTATTTCAGAAAGTATTTAGCAGCAAAATACACTTCTGAGTTTATCTCCAGAAAATTAATACATGGTTCTCAAGTGGTTGTTGGAATTACAGATGGACATGCCACATAAGCATACTAGGCTCCAAATCAGTTTATACTATATGTTGTTCCATTCCTCTGGAGATAATTTATCAGAAAGTGTGTTAGATATTCAGTACACAGCATTTACTCTTTGCTGAATTAACGCTTCTGATGCAAGTCCTAAGAACACTTGCATTTTTCTCTGGCTTTGATGAAAATGTTGCATGTTCTCGTTTTAGTCTAATTCGTTACCAAAATAGAAAAGAGCAAATTCAGCAGTTAAAAGAGAAGACGGAAACCTCCAAAAAACCCCAACAAGCTCAACCAAACCAAGCAATAATCCTGATTTTGTGGATTTAAATGTGGGACTTTAAATTATACAAATGTGGAAGCACTGAAGGAACCAGACTCTGTCCTGTTATTTTAAGGCTTTTAAGGAAATGTAGAAAGAGGAAATGATTCAGGCTAGATGACGTAATATGTTCTATTTTTATTCTTTAAAGTTCAAAGGGGTTATAGTTGTGAAGAGGACATATACAAAAGCTGCAGCTACAATAGAAAATGCTTTTCTCATTTTTCAGGTTGTGTTCACAGTACAATCTGAGGAAGGAGTTTCACTGTCTGGGTCGCAAGACGACTGTTATGTCTTTGTGGATCTAGTGCTTACCTGTTATAATGGAACATATAAAATGTGTGTGCTGAAGGATAATGTCGAGTTTGCCTTTGGCTTTGATTTATCCCTTAAGCGTTATTTTGTGACATGCTGTATACTTTTGATATTTTGTGTGTTACTGGCTTCTTTCTTACTCTGTCTTTTATTCTCTGATGCTTCCACTGCATTTTCCTGCTGAGAGGTGGGTTGTCATGCTGGTTTGTGTTCAAGATTAAAGGTGAACTCTTTCCTCTTTCAGGTGACTTCTACATGAAATAAATAACTAGTTTGTTCTAGGTGTAAATTGCTGCCCCCTTCTGTACACAAAGCTGTGTCCTATTTGTCATGTGCTTGCATTGCATTTAAGGGGAGGGTGGAAGGCTTCTGTTTTGCTTTCAAGGAGATGATATTGGCAAGTCTAACACTTCCAAAGACTATTTAACATAGTGTATGTGTAGACTTCTGTGTGTATTTATAATACTCTTTGGAAAAGTCATTTAAGATTTCCTGCTAATTTTCTTTGGGTACATTCTCAGGAAGAACAGTATGCAATTTTTTAAGGAGAAAGCGTATACTTGTCAATGCAGAAAGTAGAGTATAAATATATTCGTCTGATGAATTGATACTTACAGGATATGACAGCTAGAGATTTGCTACAGCAGAGGTATACGCTTCCTAATGGAGACACTGCTTGGAGACCATCACCACTTGTTACTGCTGCCCTGGAAGGAAAGCTTGTTATTCTTGATGGCATTCATCGAATTAACCCTGGCACTCTAGCTGTACTTCAAAGGTCAGGATATGAGCACAGATAAGTTGGCTGTGCATGATTTTTTCATTGAGCAGATGCATACTGAGAAATAAAGTTCCTTTTGGTGAATTTGACTTTCCATAAGTTCAAGAATACTGTAAAGATCAATCTAAGCATTGAAGTTTCATAAAATATGTGATGTTCAGTCTGTACTTACTTAAAAGCAAAATTAATTATTTCACGTTCTTTGTAAGTGCATAATACAGGAAATTTCAGCTCTTTGTAAATACGGACTGTAACTCTGAATTGAAGGAAGAGTTCAGTTTTACTCTAAGCTTAGGAAATCTAAAAATTAGAAGTGTTTGCACGGTGATTTGAAAATGCAAGATGTCAAAAATGTTTAAAATACTTTTCATTCTGCCTCTAAATAAAGTGCAGTCATTGCAGTTACATGTAAAGGCATACTTTATTTTGATTGCAAAGAACTTTACAGAACAGTAGTAGTAATAGCAAGTGCTATGTTAATAATAATCCATACTGTCAGGTCAGTTTTCTTCTGCTATTTCATGTTCCTGCATCATATACTGCAAACTTAAAGGACAGCACCAGCTTTCAAAGCAGGTTGTAGCAAAACCATTTTGTGCCTTCTTTTCTTATACACAGAAGGTTAGAAGAGAAAATTGTGCTTGCCTTGTTTTCCCTTTTTAATCAGTTTAGCTTTGCTTTCTGGTTTTCTTTGACACATGCATATATTATATCTAATCAACTTTTGCACAAACCAAGTAAGAGGTGGGTCTGTACGTAGGCTAATTATTGCAGCCAACTGAAATACATTGCTTCAAGCAACAAATCACAAGTATATTACTTGGTACAAGTATAACAAAATGGGCTGTTTCATGCTATTTATGCACTCTACTGGTAAGACAGAATTATTTTTTTTCTTCTTCTTACCACATCTATTTAAACTAGGTTGACTGACTATGTGCTGAAACTGTTTACTAATGCATATTATTTTACCTCCACACCTGAATGCATCTTGAATTTTCTGTTTACTATCATCCATGTAGGTTTTAAAAAAATATTAGTTGATGTATGCATATATAAAAGTGATCAAAGGCTAGATAAAGCTTATTCTTTATTTTCAAACAGACTAATACATGACAGAGAACTGACCCTCTATGACGGCACCAGGTTGTTAAGGGAAGATAGATATCAAAACTTAAAAGAAGAATTACAGATTTCTGAGGAGAAACTACAGGAAAGGTAAAGTGTCAGCTATGACTATTGAGTGCAAACAGAAGTTCATCCTGTAAAAAGCTTGATCTTTATTTTTTAATTTTTTTACAAAAACATCATACAAAATGCTTCTCTATTAAACTGGTACCTTTTAATCACTAAGAGAAACATATTTTAAACATCAGTTTCCTCGTGAACTTTCTTTCTTTCTATGGCATGGGAAAATTATATCCTGTTTAGAGTGCTTGACCTGAAAGGAAAACATTCAGTATCCTTTAACAGAAGGAGTTAGACATTGAAGAACAATTATAAGTACATAAAAACATAGATACAAAGGTATATAATATTTAATTTCGGAATATTTTTTTACTAGTATTGGAAAATAAAGCTAAATTGAAATGAAATAAACCTTGCTATTTTCTTTTGCCTCATTAGCTAGAAAGCTGGTATATAATTTACAATGAATATGGAGCAGGAAATCCGAAGGATGGGTTGGGACCCATTATGCTTACTCTTTTTGTTTCTTCACTTCCACTTGTCTGCTAGAAACATTCCACAGATAGAAACGTTTTCTAGTCCTTTGAAACTATACTTGTTATATAGTCAAACACTGCTGACCAGTTGTTAATGGGAGGGATATCATGGAGCGTTCATTAAAACAAATGCAACCTAATATTCAGTAAATACATCAGGAGCTAACCATACTGTGATTCTTAAATGGCTCTGATCTCTGAACAAACATTCTCTGATTCTATATCAGATATCTGTGCTCGTGTTTACACTGCAGGGTGTGCTTATGACCAAACTTTGAAAAGGCTTTATAGTTTATAGTAGGGATGCATTCATGGTGTGCTACCCTGTTTCTCTCAGTTGTCTCCCTGTTCTCTCAGTTGTTGTATATTTTGACTTAGAAAAAACGAAAAATAACCAATTTTTTTCATTGACCTTCATAGTCACCCTTTAGAAAAGCTATTTTTCTTTCACTGTTTTCTTTTTATTCTTAATTATTGTTAATTACTGTTTTCTTAATTATTCTTTCTAGTTCCCTTTTGATCCAGAATACTGTGTGTGTTAAAAAACAACACCAAAAATAAACCAAACACCACAACAAAGCAAACGTTTATTTTAGATCTTCCATGACATTTATGTTGATTTTTATTTTTTTTTTGGTAGGTATGGTGTAATCTAAGCCTACTTCTTGCACCTAATTCCACTGTGCTGAGAATCCTACCTTCTCCTAGGTGAAATGTTCAATCTGGCCCTTGTTCAACTTTCTTCTTTCTTCAAAAGAAGCCAGGATAAAGCAATTTAGACATGTATCCACTCCTTTGGTGTTGGCTGTGGGCCGCTTTGGCATCAGTGAACCACTGGTCTGTATAGAGGGCACTGTTCTCATCAGACCTTAAGAAACTAAAGGTGTTCCAGGACCTCATCCTGACTTTGGTTCCTTACATATTCTGAAAACATCAGAACCTTTCACTGCCTCCCAGATGTAATGTCAGTAGTTGCCCTTTGATTCCAGGATTACATTCCTCACTGCTCCTCGCCCTTCTCAGCAGCAGCTACTGCAAACCAGTACTGTTGCAAAAGATCGCCTTGTGGAGATTTTATATGGAGCATGTTGTACCTTTAATTTATTAGCCATTAGCTGGGCAGGTTCTTACTTCTGAATCATGATTGGAAGATGCTTTCCATATTAATGAGATGTGTTGTCTCTTTTTTAATGTGTGTCAATGGCTGTGGCTAGTGGTCTTAGATATATTTGCGTTTAGAGTAAGATGAATAGAGAGCTTTCTTATCCTGATTTACTGCATGTGACTAAAGTAATTTCAATACAGTTGCTCTTTGCCAGTACTGCAGAATATATGCTGCTATTCCCAGCTCTGCTGGAACTGAATCTGGGATGTTTGATGAGTGACACATTGAGACTATTGTTAATTTTACAGCGAGGGAGTTCCCTGTGGAAAGTGGTTTCAAGTTTTGAATCAGGGTATTATTCTTTCGTTTTCCTAAACCCCACTCATTCAGCCTCAGTTCTTTTTTGTATGTTGAGAATCACTATGCCACATGAAATACATATAAAACATTACTTTTGTAGCTTAATTTTGTTACTGACATTTTTATTATCTATCTGATGTCATGTACTAATGTGGTTCTTATGAGAAACTGAGGAAGAGTTAAAAACATACTGAGAGGCACGTTAATGATTCAGTGGAAGTGCATGACAGAATTGTAAATGTCTAAGCAGTTAGGCAGGACTTAAATGATGTAGCTGAAAATAGTCATAAACAGAGGAGATACAAGATCAAGAGTAAAATGAGTGTTTCTGGAGGAGCAGAATTTGAAAGAAAACAGCCAAAAGCTTTGTTAGGAAATTATTAAATTAGGAGGGCAAGGCCATCCTCAGGATTTCAGGAAAAGTGACAGTTGGAGACTGGAAAGCCGCTGTGGTAGAGAAGATCTGATATCTTACTGTCATATGTCAGAGAAACCAAGAATATGGGAGTACATAATTCTCTCCACCTCCTATTCAGGTCAGCTTAGCTGTGCATGGGTGATCTTGATTGTAGTGAATATTTGTAGTATAGTTTGCAGTTTCTGTCTTCTGTGCTACTTCTGATCATTCATACATACAAAATAACTCAGTGTTACTCTGTTTCCTTAATTTAAGACTTGCTAATGAGATTGTCAGATGCTGTTGGAAGTTACATAAATACAGATATGTCTTTCATAATGGAAAAGAACAACTGGTAATGCTTTTTACTAGACTGCTTCGACTGAGTACTTTGTGAATGGAATTGAAAAACAGAGTTTCTATTTAAGTCTGTTACAGAGAAAAGGGGTACAATTCCTAAGCAATGGGCCAAAACTTCTGTAAACATTATTTTTAGTCTCTGTAAAAGGATTTGACACACCTAAAGATTCTTCCAGTTTCTAAGAGGAAAAATTTGAGATACTGGACAAGTTTTGGAGATAATGGAGAAAGTTTAGGGAATCTTCTCTTTAGATAAGCAAAACAGATTTTGTGCTAAGCTTTCATGCTGCTATATGAAAATATTTGATAGTAAAAAAAAATGGTTTTTTCACAGTTTTAGTGACTTTAATTTTTAATGCTTCAGTAATAATGATACTCATATGTGTAGTAAAATAGTAGAATACTGCACAATCCATCCTTTTATTTCCAACCCTGATAAGAAGTCAAGAGCTTTTAAATAAAGGGATGGTATTTCAGATCATACTATGGACTAAAGAAATCATATGCCTTTTATATGAATGTATTATAGTAGAGAATGTGAAGGTGCTTAAACCATGGCAGTGTTGTGAGCAGTGCTGGACAAAGAGGTTTGGTTTTCAGATGGTTTTTAAATTTTGCAAGTTAGAACGCTATTATACATGAATTATATTTTTGGACAACATAATTTAGAAGTTGTATTACCTTTGTAAGAGCTACTGAAATAGATTACTTTATGTTAGTCATTGTCACTGAGTTGCATGTTCACTGTTCATTATTCACTATTATTTCTACATTTATTGTGTCTGCTGGTATTTTTCTGAGAAGGGCTTCAGACTGGTGGGTGCCATAGCTTTGTCTGACAAATGCAAGCAGTACGTTTGCCTTTGTGAAATTTTGGGGTACTCTTTGGCCTGCTGAAAGCCTTTAAGTTACAGGTAACTGGCAGTCAGCGCAGTGTAGTTTTTTTCCTTTCTTTTGCCGCTTTGGATGTGGAGTTGAGTTATCAAACTGTCACAGTAACATGACGTTCACTCATTTGAGGAAAGGAAATATTTTTGTTTATGAGTTTGCCAAGAAGAAAAAAATAAAAAGCTGCCCTTGAGGAAGTGACAGGTGGTCCTTAAAGATCGTTTACATAGAAGGAAATTATAGGTGCTGATTCCTTATTTATTTAATGATTGTAGGATTCATTTTCCTGAGCAGGTTCACAGATTAAGCAAAAATACATTCAATCGTTGTGCATATCCAAGATTTCTGCATAGAAGTTCTACGGTAATCATCCTTCACTGAGACAGATACTGTAGTGGTAGAACAATGGCTTTACAAGACAAGCAGTGAAGTGTTAGTTTTTCTTTTGATGCAGTATTTTAACCTATTTGGGTGGATATCCCTCCCCCCAACACACACACATGCACAGTGATGGTAAGGCTGAAGTGTGGTGAGCAGAAAGGCAGCTAGTACAGGAGAACCTGGAAGTAGGTATGTAATAGGATTTTTCAAAAGCTAAGAAATCACTCATAATGCATGGGTGGTTTTAGTGCCCTCCAGACAGTGAATTATTTTCCATGCGATTAGTTTGAAAGGGAAAACTCAGTAGATGAGACAAAGACAGAATATGGCAGGGAGTGAATTTAGCAAGCAACACAAGTTTTTAATTCCTTACATTTTCTAGCTTTTACTTCACTTTCTGTTGTGGGTTAGGTTTTGGTTTTGGTTTTTATTTTTTCCAGTTCAGTGGATTTTCACTTTAACTGTTTATTATAGACAGTGTTGAAATATAAGAAAAATTGCAAGGAAACGGTAATGGGTCATTGCAGCCCTAGTATTAGAAGAATTCCCAACTCATAAAATTTGATGGAAAATGCGGTTTATTAAATCATGTTATAGGAAGAGAGGACCCAAATTAGTTTTGCAGGCTGTCATCAGGAATGCTGTTCTGTTTGATTTATTTATTTGTTTGTGTTAACCTTAGGAGAAACTTCAGTTGCTCAGACTATGTATCAGTAGCGAGCAAATCTTTCCCTAAAATCACCCTGCACAGCCTGTGTTCTGATCCTCCTCTCAAGAGCAGTGGTGGTAATCCTTGATTTGAATTAAACACTGATGTCGAAAGAATGATGTGCATGTTATTAAGAGGGCTCTGCTACCTGTGTTGTCAGTAAACATTTAATAGAGAAGGATAGAGACTCTTCATATTAATCAGCTATCACCAAATCTTCCCACTGTGTTTGAAGCTCTTAATTTAAAAGGCGTCATGTTTTTTTGCAAGATACAATTACTTGATTTTCCTCTGCAAAGAACACAATATGTCAAGGAGTTATTTCTTACATAATATAGATCCATATAAGAGCTCCATATTATATTCCTTCAGAGGCTTGATCTGTAATACTGTGGAACAACCTTAAGCTCTTTAGTTGTGTTAATGGAAGCTGGGAACTTCCAAAGCATTGCACAATTGGGTTATTTATGGTATTTAATAATACACTTAGCTTGACATTTGTATCACTGCAAACATCAGTCCAAACAGTAGTCTTCTGAAGCAGCCAAATAGTTTTTTCTCATTTTTGCAGGCTGGAAACCTACAGCAGTGATGATGTGATATGTCCAAATCTAGAGAGTACGTCAGTGACTTTAATAGATAACAGCAAGTCAGCTTGCCCTCACTTTGCATTGCCTGTCCTCCCACTTTCACCTCTCTGGCTGTCCTTACCATGCCCTTTCAGTTAGGCAGTGACATGGAGGTACAAGAGAAATGTCATCACTCTGCTAGGGAAAGCTGACTGCTTCTTGTGTTCCCTTATGGTACTACAGAGGGACCAGAATTTCTTTGTTTGAATTTGGTGAATTTCTGCAGGAGTGTTCTTTTCCTTATCAGCAGATGGGGGATTGCTAATAAGTGGGGAGTCTGGAAGTATGTGTATTTATCTTATCTAAGATAGTTTTCTTCTCTAATAAGGTTGGCTAATGTTCTCTGACCTTCTTTTATGGTTAGTGACAGTGACATTCCCATTGGTTCCTCTTTCATGTGATGTTTTCAGACATCTATTTCTATTTTTATCTATCAGGGAGTAGCTTCTAGGCTTATGACTTTCAGCCGAGAGTAACTCATACCACCCCTTGTGTTTGCTTTGATACAAGAGCCTGCTGTAATCGTTCTGTTGTATCACAGGTTTATTGTGACTAACAGATAAGCCAACTATGAGCAGTTTGTAAATTTATGTTTAATGGTCATAGTCTGTTTTCTTATTCCCTTGTTCATGCCATCATTTCCCCCATCAATTTAACCAGGAAGAATACTTACCTCCAAGTGTTCTGATTTTAAATATAGTAATTTAATTTACATGATAACAGGCGTATCTAGAAATATAAGCTGTCTAATTAAATTTCACTTGCTATTTCCAAATTAACATCTCCTATTTTAGTAAGAGTACTGTGAAATTAATAGTTGAAAACAGGCCATCCTTGCACAGTTTGGCTGGCTTTTGTATCTGACATCTAACTCTCTACTGTTTCTAAAGATCATGCAATTGTGCTGATTAATGAGTACCAGTAAATTCCCAGTCCAAAGAGGTGGTAATATTGCACAGATGGTAGGGGTGCTAGGGAGGGACTCTTTATTAGGGACTGTAGTGATAGGACGAGGAGTAACCGGTTCAAACTTCAACAGGGGAAGTTTAGATTGGGTATGAGGAAGAAATTCTTTACTGTAGGGGTGGTGAGGCACTGGAATGGGTTGCCCAGGGAAGTTGTGAATGCTCCATCGCTGGCGGTGTTCAAGGCTGGGTTGGACAGAGCCTTGGGTGGCATGGTTGAGTGTGAGGTGTCCCCACCCATGGCAGGGGAGTTGGAACTAGATGATCTTAAGGTGCTTTCCAATCCTAGCTCTTCTATGATTCTATGAGGGAGACAAAATATGTGAAGAAGCCAAAGGTACTGAAAATGAAGACAACGATCTTCTACTGTGCCAACACACACACCTAAGAGTTGTGTATTTAAGTGTGCATTGCTTACAGTAAGATCCCATTATCCTCAGTGGAGTCAAATAGGCAGATGTCTAGGAGGCTGTTAGTCACTAAATCCTGCAGCATGAGCTAGGGAACACTGACTGAAGCTAGCAGATCAGTTCCATAAGGACTTAAAAAATAAAGAAAGTACCTTTTACAGCCATGAACAGTTACCACAGGAAGTTGTGGAGGCAGACAAGATGAAGAGCTTCATAAAGGGATTAGACAAACTTTTGGGTAAATGGACATTAAAGCAAGAGATCTACTCTCCGATGAGTTGAAGATGTGATTGTGGGTGCTGGGAGAGTATGAGGAGGACACAATACTGGTGGTAGTGGCTAGGCAGATCTGCTTTCCCCATGGAGTATCTCTCGCTGTTGTTATAAGAGACAGAAAGTATGGTGAGTTGGGTAGATTGAAGGACCCAGCAGGTCATTTCTTAAATTCTTTCAAGTATTAATCTGCTGTTGGAGTGACCTATCTCCTCATGTGGAGTCTAAAACGAGGCAAGGGTGGAGTGTCTGATTTGGACTTCGAAGTATAATTTTCACAGATTTTATGAAGTCAGGTGTATTAATCCCATCCCAGGAGTCTAGGTGATTTTTCCAAGGGTCACAAAGAGCATCAGTGAGGGAAATGTTCCTAAGCTGTTAATAAATCCATCTCTTCATGATGGCCAATATCTATGTCATCCTTTCTGTCAGCCTAATCGAGTAAAGGAAGTTACTCATTACTGCAGCAGTGGTAGATCTTGTTCCATCTCTGATTTGCCTGTGAGACACCCTGCTTTAGGTAAAGCACTTGTAAAACTCCGTCAGATGAGTGAGATGTGTCCATTTCAGGCATACAGCCGAATAGACTCTAACTGTAACTGGTATTTGTTCACCTTGTAGTATGCAGATCCTGTTGCAGATGAGGAGACTTGGGTACCCTTCTGAGCATAAAACCCCTGTAAATTTATAAAATTGCAGGTCACTTATGCAGTCTTTGTTTTCTTAAAAGATAAAGTTGTATTGCAAATTATCTGCATACACTGTGGTATGATTCAGTACAATGTTTTAGTTCCTTTTTTTACCTGGGGTAAAAACTGAATTTGCTATTCACTGCTTAAGAGAGGTCATGCATTTATGAACTCTTTTTTTGCAGGTCCATCTTTCCTATCCATCCTTCTTTCAGGATAGTGGTCTTAGCAGAACCTCCTGTCATTGGAAGTAGCACCCAACAGTGGCTGGGTCCCGAGTTTTTGACACTGTTTCTTTTTCATAATGTTCGATCTTTAAGTAAGAGCGAGGAAATTGAAGTTATAAAAAAGATGGTAAGTACGTTCAACATTTAAGGTGCTTACAAACTGTTGCTTACTGAACATAGTTTACTAAATAAAAAATACTTTGCTATTTCTGCCTAGTATAAATGTCTTCATTTTCAGAGCTTATCAAAGCAGCGTATCTGCTTATCTGCAATGGTTTTGATATAAATTAGCATTCTTTCTGTGATACTAAATGGTGCTGTAATAGAAAAGATGTTCTTTGCCAAAATTGCATTCCTTTCTGGTTGATATAAAGCAACTGCAGTAACTCTGCTTATTGCCTCTGTGTAGCTGTACATGGAAGTTGCATATATTGCAGTAAGATTAATACTGGGTTTTGTTCAAGCAGATTCCAAATGTACCCAGTGTTGCTGTGGAGCAGTTGTTGTCATTGACGCACAAGCTTCGGGAGACGAATGACACCACGGTGAGCCCTTTTCTTTTGTCTGGGATTGGTTTTTGGTTTTGTTTTCTTTTCAAATGTGCATTCTCCTGCTGTGTATGATCTGTTTTATCAAAGGCTGGGTGAAGCATGCTAAGCTATAGTGTTACTTCAAAGGCTGTTGTCTCATTTTAGACTCCACATGAGGACTGGAAAACCAGCCCCAGAAAATTATTGCTGGCAATTACTGCACTGCATACTATAAACTTTTTTGATTTATGATGTTCATTTTTAGAATCTGCATAAGTAAAGCTTTTAGGAAATTGCCTGAATCCCAGAGAAGCCAGGCAGAACAGCATACGTTGTCAGTGTGTTTAGGTATGTGGCTCTCAGTAAAACATGCCTGAGCTGCCTCTTGAGTAGGTATGGGTATGATCATGTGTGTCCAAATATTTTTTGATTACTTCACTTTAATTGCCAGAACTTCTCGGGCACTCCCAAGCACAAATACAGGCTGGATGGAGCTGGACAGAGACTGACTGAGAGCAGCCCTGGGAAGAAAGACTTGGAGGTGTTGGTTGATGAGCTTCTGCTCAACATGAACCATCAGTGTGTGCTTGCAGCCCAGAAAACCAACCGTATGCTGGGCTGCATCAGAAGGAGTGGGACCAGCAGGTCAAAGGAGGAGATTCTCCCCCTAATACTCATCTCTCTTGAGACCCCATCTGGAGTACTGTATCCAGCTCTGGGGCCTCCAGCGTAAAAATGGCATGGAAGTGTTGGAGTAAGTCCAGAGCAGAGCCATGAAGATGGTCAGAGGGCTGGAGCACCTCTCCTAAGAAGACAGGCTGAGAGAGTTGGGCTTGTTCTGCCTGGAGAAGAGAAATCTCTGGGGAGACCTTAGAGCAGCTTCCAGTACCTAACAGGGGCCTACAAGAAATACGGTGAGGGACTTTTTACAGGGTCACGTGGTGATAGGAAATGGGGGAATGGCTTGAAAGTGAAAGAGGGTAGATTTAGATTAGATATTAGGAAGAAATTCTTTGCTGTGAGGGTGGTGATGCACCAAAAGAGGTCGCTGAGAGAAGCTGTGGCAGATTCCTGGAAATGTTCAAGGCCAGGTTGGATGGGGCTTTGAGCTGCCTGGTCTAGTGGAAAGTGCCCTGCCTATGGCAGGGGGGTTAGGACTAGATGACCTTTTAGGTCCCTTCCAACTCAAACCATTCTGTGATTCTATAAGCTCTGCTGCATTACTGCTACAGGCTATTCTATTAAAGCAGTCTGTTGAGAAAAGTAAGTCCTGCTTACATAATAACTACAGTATTCTTTGAAAAGGCACAGTCAACTCATGGTGGGTAAAAAAAAAAACCCCAAAAGGACCCAAATTATTTTTATGGCTACTAAAACACTGGATATTTTTAATGTAACTAAAACATACATGGAATCCAGCAGTTTAAGTGGCATGCAGATGTAATCTGTTCCCCTTAGTTTTTATGATTCTAGCATGGGTAATAGTTTTTACGGTATTACTATTTAAGAAGCTGAGAGAGGCCATCATGCTCTTCTGAGCTTAAAAGTAAAAAAAATTGATTGTTGACTTTTGGGTGCACCTTTGGGACTTACTTCCTACAGCTAATGTATAAATATATTGGTTTTGACATACTTGGAGACACACCATGCCTGAACACACCATTACAAAAATCCTTTCTATGTATGTGGATGTCTATAGCATTGTGAAATACCTATGTGAAGTTTATGATGTTGGACGAGAAGTGAGTCACAGTATGGATTTAGGGTGGATTCTTGTAGATGAGCAGTGACATGAGACATGTTGGGAATAGCACACCTGTGTGGATAGCTGAAATGTGTACCTTGGGTAACTCAAGATTATTTGTAGAGTTGCCTAAGTATGTAAGCCTCTGCCAAAGATTATCCTGAAATATTAAGCATTGTTTAAAATGATTCTGTTAACAATAGAATACCTGTAGACTATTCAGCCTGTGGGCATTGTCTGCGTCATTGCAATTGTTTCCTTGATTCACAATAAAATCTAGAGCTACTGTCCAGATCCTGTTGAATTAGATGCCTCGTAGATACATATTACAAAAACTGACATGAACACAATTTTGTGTTTACAGTTGTTCAATATAAAATATTTAAAAAAAAAAGGGCAAAATGTTAAGAGAAAAGAGGAAATTTTGTTCCCAAAACTTTAATTGCCAGTTGCAAATACTCAGAAGATGTAATATATTCCTTCCTCCATGGCCTGACCTCTATTTTTATTTATTTCATGCAGGATGTGATGCTGTATATTATTTAGAGTTTAAAATGCCGGTGTCCTTAGAGATAAGATTTATCAAAGTGGTACAACATATGAAATACTACCTCAGTTACTATGCCCAGTTGCCATTCTCCATTAGTGCAGTTCCATAGCTTGTAAGTTAGGAGGATTGCTTATCTGCCAGAACTTACTCTACTTGGGAACTTTTCTGCTGTTTAAGATACTTTTGGAAAGAGAATGTAGTCTCGTAAACCAGCAAGGGTTCTGGCTTGTGAGCAGGGATAACAAGGATACAGACTCACCCCTCTCCTTTGCTCATGCTTCACGCATGGCTGAGTAGGTCTTGAAATAACACTTGAAATGCCATCACCTACTTCGAAGTGTCCATAATGCTGGGTGATAAACTACAGTGGTTCAGAAGATGCTTCACAATTCCTGACAATGAAAGCAGAAGGAGCAACAGTAGTAACCTTTGCTGTTAGTCCAATCTAACTAATTCTTGCTCAGAGCTGTGCTAAAAAGTATTATCCTTTGTTGTCTTAGCATTTAAGAGTAATTTTTTTGTACAATTACATAGAACTGATTTTTTTTTTTTTTTAGTATTAATGTCTGTTTGTCAAAACTGCAGTTTTCTAGGGGAAAGAATTGGTGTTAAGACATTTCTCATGCTTAATAATTATTAAAGGAAGGGGAAGATTCTGAAATGCTTTAAAAGTGTTGCTTTTCTCTTGGTTTTTCTTCCAGTTGGGGAATTTCAGGATTTTTTTCCAGTTGAAACAGCGTAATACTTTAAGATAATTGTCCTGCAGTTAGAAATCATTTATATGACCCAAACCAAAACATTTTGAAATTACCTAATTAAACTATTTCACTTGACCCAGGCAAAGCATGGCGTGACTTATCAGATCACGCTCATTGTTGTGAGTTTCCTGCTAAAATAAGGAACCTATTTGTATTAGATACTTTCATCCGGTAGATATAATTATAGAATGATTTCTTTCTCAGTCTTTAAATCTCTTTAAATACATGGTCACTTGTTTGGGGTGTTTGTCTGTTTATTTATTAAGTTTTGCTGTATTTGAGGTCTGCTTTCCCAGGCATTGAATCATTTTTGTAACTCTTTACTGAATCTTGTCCAGTTTTTAGCATTTATTTTAACATGTGAACAGCAGAAAAGGACACCGTGTTCCAGTAACAGAAGGCGTGTGCAGAGGTGATACAATCTCCTTACTGCTGCCCAGTGTTGTCTTGTTTATCGGTCCAATAATCCTGCCAGACCCTTTTGCCAGAGCATTACATGTGGAGTACATACTCAGCTTGTGAAAAGCAGATGAGTTTTTAGCACATTGATCTTTTTACAGTGGCTGACCTCCTTGTTATTATTAACATTGTCTAGTATTAGGTTTTATATGGCTAATAAAATTCAGTTATCAGCACATTTGTCTCCCTGTTGCTTATCAAGTGAAATCATAAAGTTAAGCTTTTGATGTCATCATGATTTCCATGGCAGCAAACTATTGCAACAGATACAGAATTACAAGCTTAGTGATTAAAAAGCACAAGTTGCTGAAGGAGGCAGAAAGCACCTATGAATTAGGAGACAAATTGAAATAATTCTTTTGGATTATTTTTTTCTCAGTACTTATTTGTTTTAAATCCCTGAGATCCAGTCCCAAACATCAAATAATGTAAGTACCTTCTATTTTTTGACAGGCACAGTCCCTTGCTTCATCTTTATCTACTCGGCAACTATTACGAATATGTCGTCGACTGTCACAACATCCAGATGAAAGCCTCTATTATGCTGTTAATAAAGCCTGCCTTTCCAGGTAGAAGTGCTAGGTTTGGTTTAAGTTCAAGGGCTTCTTGGTCAGTTGCTAATGTGCACTATGGCTTTTAATGCATTTTAGTAGATAACATGATTTCTGTCTTACTCCTTAAAGTCTGTCATTTCTTTAGAAGTATTTCTGTGGTGTTCTCAAACCTAAGAGGTAAGTAGAAATTACATACTTCTCCTTTCTCATCTTCCTGAAAATATTTCATTACATTATATAAATTAGGTCACCATAATCAGCATTGCTTCACAGCCTCAAAAGACTCATCGTGGAGTTATATCAATGTCTAGTGTGACTGATGTCTGGTGGAGGCTTGATTCCAGTTCTGAAAGCTGTATGTAGAAGTCATCAATATCTAGGGGGTTGGTTTGTTTGCTTTTTCGAAAGAAAGCAAATTGCAATTATCAAAAGGTTTCAAAACTGAAAGGGACTATTTCTGGACACCTCAAAGCTTACTCTTTCTCTTTGGAACCTGGGGTCCAAGTGAACTGAGTCAACAGAAAAGGTATTTCCAGAAAAACATTGTTTCTATTGTAGCTCTTACTGGCAGTGGAATGAGGACGTTACATACTTCCAGTCCTAAATCCATCCTACATTCTAACCCTTTTGAAGTATTTGGGAACACTGGAGCCTTTTAAAATGAGCACAGATCACAAATGTAGTTCATTGCCTGTGGAAGAAGCTCAGTTTCTCTCTATAAGGACAGGTTAAATCTCTAAGACTATTTGAATGTGAAGGAATTCAGGGTTTGGGGGTCAAAGTAAAGCTCCCTACTGATTTTTAGGTTATGGGAAATACTAAAAACTTTAAAAAGATCCTTAAAATACAACTTCCTTACTATTTTTCTTCATTCAGGTTTTTACCAAACCTTGCCAGATCAGCTTTACATAAAAATCTGCAGGATTGTGGTATTGAGACAAGTCCAGATGACACGAAGAAACTAGAGGAAAAGCATTACGCATGTAAGCTTCTGCCATCTTTTGCCTTGCTCTTACTCAGATGGTTGAGCACAGACAGGTGCATTAATTATCCTCAAAATTAAATGTTGTTTGCTTCACTTACATTCCGTTGACTTTGTTCTGTCAGAATGCAGTGCTGCTCTCAGTATGTAATACTTTTAAAGTCTGCTGTGTTCCCAGCTGATGGAATTTTGTTCTCAATCATGTTTGTGTTTCCCAGTCTATAAGATCTATGGCCTCAGGCTCTCTTGGGCTACTTTTTCTTTTCCCTTCTGTTTTTTCCCCCCATCACTGGTAGCTGCTCTTCTGTACAGTTACAGTCCTCATTTGCTCTTATTTCTCTGTTCTGTTTTTTACCATTGCTTCTTTTTCTCCACTGTTTAAATCAAGATTTTTCTTGTAAAAATCTTGGGTTATGTTTTGCTTTCATTCTGGCACACGCTTCTTTGTTAGTTTCTCTTCTTTAAATTGCTGTGGTTGTTACATGTCACCTTTATCAAGCAGATCTTTGTTTCTTTACCTTAAACAGCTTGTACTTGTTTGCGGTAGCCTTTCTGCTTCTGCCATTCTTCTCGCCTGTGCTTTCTCGTTCCTGTGTGACCCCTGGTCTTCATGCTGGCTGTATATCTTCATGTTTACTGTCAGGCAGCACACTTTGAGTAATTTGCCATTTTCCATTCGCTAAACTTTTCTTTCACTCTGCTTCACCAGTGTTATCTCTGCTGTCATTCTTCTGTATGTTTATTCTCAGTTCTGTTGATGTATTTGACTTCTGTGTTAAATCTTTGCAGTACTAAGCACATTATTGGTTTTAATTCATATGGTTTTATAAATTTTGTTTGTGTATATATAAAAATATATATGTAGATACAGCTATATTAATTTATTATACACAGTATAATATATATGTGCAGGCACATGTATATACATACATTCACACACATATGCATATGCAACCGTCCATTTTATCTGTATTTGCATTATTTTGTCTCTATAAAATCTCTCTCTATATATAAAAGAATTTTAACTCTTGCCAGTTGTGTGATGCTAGCTGCTTACTATTCTTTCTAATCTGGATGCATCCCTTGAATTTTCTTTTTGTTCTGTTTCATGCCATAAAGATACAGCAATATAGACTGGTAGATGAACAATTAAAAACGACTGTCTAGAAATCAGTCTATTTTTAGTTTTATGGCATACTAGATTAAGAAATCAGTGGCAAAAAAATTATTACTGGGTTTTTTTTTTTTTTGCACATTATTATTTACACGGAGTTGTTATTTTCCTAGGGATAGAATTTATGCTTCTTTTGATCCAAGAAATTTTTCTAATATACTTTTTCTTTTAAAGGTCTAGTTGAAGACAATTTCAATGCATACAAATTTAGCCACTTTTCACCAAAATGTTAAATACGTCCATGTTCTGGCATTAATCCATCTGAGCAAACCTGCAGTGCTGAAAGGGGAGCATCAACAGTGACTCCATACTGTTGTGGTGGGTTGGACCCTGCTCTCAGCCCAGCATCCGCACAGCCTCTCACCTACTATTGGAATATTAGCAATCTTCCAATAATATAATGAGAGTATGAAATTAAACCAAAGCAGTGGTCGCAACTTCCATTATTTCCCATGGTGCTTTTTCCATCAGATCACCTATTCATTTTTTATTGTAATGGACTTCTCTGAAATGTCAAAAAGCATTAAAATGAATTCTAAAGCAACCTCTTGTTAATGGATACTCTTTCAAGCATTCTCTTTCTTTAGATAAAAAACATTTACTGCAGCCCACAGCCTTATTAAAATTTGTAAAGTGTCTGTTGTGAGTGTTGGGGAGTGATTGTATATCTGCTCAGAGGATGCTCTAAGTAATGCATTTGCTTGTTTCCTCGAAAATATCTAGGTGAAATAAACAATGGGATTCTGAAGATAGGGTCTGTCACAATGCCTATTTATAACTCGGCTGAGAAAATGAAAGTGCCTGATGTTTTGTTCTATGAAAATGCTCAAGTAAGTGTGAAACTCTGGCTTCTGAGATATCAAAAGTTTGTTAAACGTGTACTCCTGTGCATGCTCATGAATAGTAAATAATGTACTAACTCAGTTTTAAGGGTATGTTTCTGAGGGAGTTACTTTAGGGTGAATTTTTTCTCAGAGGATTTCATGTGCATTTCAGACGTGTCTTCACCATCACTTTGTGAAAGGATTGTAACAATCCTGTTGAACATTCATGAAATATGAAGTAACGGTGACTGAAACTAAATTTTATTTAGAATGAATTGATCAGGATGTTGTGTTGAGTGATTTTGCTTTTTTTTTTTGTGCTGCTGGACAGTTCCTCTCTTGGAGCTGGATTATCATTTTTATCCTGAGATCATATTTTACAGGCATGTTAGGTGAAGTTGTACCTGTCCTTAATGTTTGAAAAGCAAGGCAAAGAGTAATTTGCTTTTAGATAATGGGTTATTAATTATTTATTGTAATTTGTTTACCTTATGAATTACTCGTTAGTGTAGCTAGTGTTAATTAGTTCTTAGTAGCAAAAAGTAATTGATGAACACAAGAAATAGGAAGGGCTTATTGACTCTGGGGTTTTTTGGTTTTTGTTTCCCATCACCCCTTTTGTAGAGGTAGGTGTACTATGGCTTTCTTCTCTGTCTAGCATGGAAGCCTCAAAACTGTCAGACAAGAGTATCCATAGCAAGAAAATTACCCTCTCAGTTACCTTTCAGAATGTTTTGCCACTGAAAGGCCACACTGGTAGTGGAATCTTGTGAAATATTTTTATTTTGGAGACTTAGTGTGGATTTCCTGACGT
>JAOEHY010024491.1:19687-68148 GCA_025447955.1 Psilopsiagon aurifrons
TTTCCGCCCCCCCCCCCCCCCTTTTTTAATTTCCTCACTTGCAAGACTATGCTCCATGGATATCACCTGCTGAAGGTGATGACAGGCTGTGCAAGGGGAACAGATGACAGACTTCATCTTTCCCACTCACATTTTATGTGAGATGTTGTCTGTGTTGCCATTTCGTGGAAGTACGTAGTTAGGATCTCTTGGAAATGAAATCCTGAGTCTTGCTAGGACTTACAGTCTGCATTGCTTTTTCCACCTTCTTGCTTATAGCTTCAGAAATCTGTATATAACCTGTCTTCAGATATTATGCGTCTGTTTTATTTGGGCAACATTTGCTAAAAATGCTGTAGAGGATAACCTGCTTTGTATCTGTCCCTGGTATATATGCGCTCTGAATGCTGAATGAAGCAAATACCAGTCAGGACAGCTGTTCCCATTCCTAAGTGAATTCTCCTTTTCTGTGCTGCTAGGTTGTAATTCAGTCATTCAAGTGCTGTAATGATCGTTTAGCAAAACCTGCTGGAGAACAAGTTTGATTTATGACTCTAGTGCAATACTTCCTCTCCATTATCTAAAAACTACAGAAATAAATTGAAACAGAGAAAAAGATATATCCGCAGCTCTTTGCAGTGCTGCACAATGTAATGAAATACATAGTTTTAGTCTCTGTGAATTTGCTCTTTAAACATATCATGTTCCAGAGGAATTTGGCATTGTCATGGAACAGTATTGTTAGTCTGCAACAAGTGGCACAGGGATGGAAGTAATTTTTAGGTGATGTAGCAAATGCCACTTTCAGGCCAGGCTTTGGGGAACAGGGATCAATAAAGCTGACACAATATTGATGTGTCTACTTACAAGTCCTTTGTGTAGGTAATTAATCTGAAATGTCTGCATGCATCCTAATACAATGCTAATTTAGGTCCTGGTGCAAAAAACCAAAGTACTAATGTATACTGTCTCCTGTGGCTAAGCTGTTCTGCGAGGGAGTTGTGATGTGCACGTTTGTGCAATTTAGGATTTAAAAAAAGAATTCATCAGAAGGAAGTATTCATACCTGAACCATAAAATTAAAAAAATATAATCCATGTATGTAACTTCCTAGAATTTGTGCTGGAGCTGGTCAAAATTATTTTTATCAATTATAAATTACCATTGTATATGCATGCCAGAAAATATGGTAACTAGCCTTGAAATCCTCTCCTTAAATTGTGTATTGAGCATGCAGTAGTCTTTTCACATGCCTGGTTAGGATTCTGTGGTATTAAGCTTTGTTTACAAGTTTCTTCCCCTACCGCCAGCCTCTGTTCTTGAAGAGATTTGAAACGTAAGATGTTTTTCACACAGTTAAAAACTGAACATTTCCATGCTCAGAAATTACAGTCAAGCTATTGATTTTTTCTTTTTTTTTAAGTACTAGAGATGAGATGATAATACGAAAAAATATAAATGTTTATCTAAAGGCAAACATTCGTTTCTCTGAGTAGGTTGTCTGACCTACTTACGGATGACCTGTTTTTGCTGGATACAGTGGAGGAATATACATGACTTTATTGCTTGTAAAGTAGTCTGCATTGCCACATTATCCTTAAATCTGTTCAATCCTTTTAAACAATTTATGTATGAGGAGCAAGATAAGGTTAAATGATCTACACTGTGTTTCCTTTTATGATATTGGCTATATGTAAAATACACTTAAGACACTTTGTCTTCAGTTAGTCAGTCTAAGTTAGAAGTTGAGGCACATAATACACGTTTTAGCTTTGAGTTTGCGTTTTCCTAACTTTATTTTCCTTGAAAATTTTAATTATAATAATTATAATAAAATTTATAATTTGTTTCCTTGTAAATAAAGTTTGATTAGAATAGAAAAGTGTATCTGTCATTAAGCTAGACCTGGTGTTTAATCTTTAATAAAATATGTGTGTATAATTTACATATTTGTCAGCTGCTTTTTATTCCGTCTCTTTGGTTTCTCTATAGTTCTACCATTGTATGTTTTGCTTCCTCCCAGTACTATTGCTGGAAAATTGTCAAACAGATATTAGTGAAAGTTCTTCCACACTGAGTAACAAGCATGCAACGAGGCTGAAAGGAAATGCTTTAGGAGTGATTATAGAAAATTAAATACATTTAGGGAAATCAGACACCCACAGTCAGTTTAAGCAGAGGATATATATAAGGAGAGTTAGTATTTTTGTTTCATTGTTTTGGTCACTGGATAGAAATCCTTCTGCTATTATTTGCTGAGAGACTCTTGCTATGGTATAAAAAGTTTTAAGTATAAAGTTAAAGAAATTTTGGCCCAAAATCCTGAAAGTAAAGTTCATTTTGTACTGCTGTCATGAGAGAATGCATGAACTTGAGTGCATGAAAACAGGGGTGAAAACTGTGTTTTTGTTTCTCCAGCACATGATGGTAATGGAAGATATGCTCAAGGACTTTCTGCTGGGAGAGCATCTGCTTTTAGTTGGCAATCAGGTGAGCTAAACATTTCTTAAAATGCGTGGGAATCTCTGGTTTGCTGTCTTGAAATCGTGGTCATTTGTACTACTGAGGTAATTGACCCATTCTGTAATTCTTTAACAACTACTGTCCATGGTTTTTATGGAGATATATCTTTGGAAGATGTAAATGCCTTAAATGGTTTTTAACATAGTTATCAGAGGACAAAACTTCAGTAGTTATGTTTAACATCACTACCATTAAAATCTTCACTTTAATGGCTTCGGTTATCCTTCTTGGCTATGTATCAAACCTCTCCTTTAAAATTCCAAATGGCAGACAAGAGCTGTTCAGATACGTATTGTCTGAATCTTATTTATTGATAGCAAAATACTTGGGTTTTTTTTTTTGTTTTGGGGTTTTTTTTTGCTAAAATAGGTACAGATTCACTTTATTCTTTGGCTAGCATCTGTGTTGATGAAGACTGCATTGTTGAGATCACAGGGGCTCTTGTATTCCTTAGTTGGCCACTCCTGTTTCATGACACCTAACAGTTCATAGCCTCCACAAGATGAGGTATGGGCAAATGTTCTCCAGTTGGGTGTGTTTGAAAATCTTTGTCATTCTGAGCAATCTTAAACTGTTACTGGAACTGTTAGGTGACTTGAACAGAATTATACACTTTACCAGTTAGGTGTGGGAAACGAGAAAGCTTCTGTTATTACTTCTGTATGTTTGAAGTGTTCAGGGAAGTGATACTTTCCAAGCTGTCAGATTGGTTTTTCCCTCATAAAATATCCTCCCTTCAGTTTAGCTTTCCCTTAGCAAAGACACAATAATTTTCTAGCAGATGTTTCTCTTCATGTTGTGCAATAGCCTCTGGAAAAAGTCTAACACAAAATGCTAGTGGTCTAACTTACATGGCAAGGAATATAAAATGATAATTGTTATTAATATGCATATATAGAAATTGAAGTGCACAGTTATATACAGTGTCATCTATTAAGAGTCCTTTTTAACAGCTTGAATTTACAAAGATGTACTTGAAACCTCTGTAGACTTTTGCTGCATGACGTCAAATTCTCCCCAAAGGTGTCATCTGTTCATAAATAGAAACTAATCTATTTCATAAATGAAATAAGATCTATTTATACTATTTCATAAACAGTGTTCTCTATGCCAGCTTCCTAGTTGGTATTGAAAATATTATGTAATACAAATTGCCTGCTGAACGTGTTGTCAGGGAATAGCAAGAGCAGACTGCTTTGCAGAGGAGCAGAGGCAGGGATGATGTGCTTAATGAGAAGGTTCAGAGTCCCACAGTGTCCAAATAATATCAGGTCAGCCAAGTGCCCGGTGACTACCAGACTGGTCCATGGTGACAAGGCAGTCTGAGGTGCACCTGAGAAGAGGAGTCAGCAGGTCCAGGCTGGGATCAGCAAGGTACAGGGCCAGTCACAGCATCACTGCAGTGTAAGTTGGAAAGGAACCAAGAAAAGGGCCTAAGTGTAAATGCAGCTTCCACATCTTGGGGGGCGAAGGGGAGGCCAGGGAGGCAGCAATACCATGTCGGAGCTGACCTTCAACCCAGCTAAGTAAAACTCTGCCTAGAGGAGAAGAGCTTGAAGAACCTGGTAGCACACAAGGGGCCCTTTTTATTATATTCTACCAATTTGACAGAAAAATTGTGAAGACAATGCAGGTAAAATTTTTTGGGTATAAGATACTTCCCCAGCAGTGGTATACTCATCTTTAATAATTTAATGTGTGCCACATTTTCTCCAAGCTTGTGAAACTCTAATTGAAGACAGTGTTAAAAGATTTAACTGGGTTGAAGTATTGGAACATACCACTTTGATTCTAGACATCGGCTCAGTTTATCATTCAGTTGTAAAATCCATTGATTTACTGTGATTTCTCTTTGGTAAATGAGTAATATGTACAGGTTTTGTTTTTTAAATGCTAGCATACTTCTTAGTACTTCCAGGTTTATTCTTTTCTCATTTGTTACACTGATTTTGTGTGTGATTAGGAAAAGGCCAGCTGTCTTTTTCTTTTTGAAATACTGTTTTTAAGTTTGAACACTGTATTTGCCATTTTGCAATCTTTGAAGACCGCACCAACAATTGCTTAGCTAATTCCTTAAATATATCACTATACATTCCTGCAGCATGTGATGAATCCTGTTCAAGTACTTGAAAAGCAACCAAATTACATCAATATGCCTTCATGCTTTTTGTGCAGATATATTCCCTTTGAAGATATGAGAGGTTTCATCCTCTTTTTTTTAAAGCGAGTGATTAAAAAAATAGGATTTTTTTTTTCTTTTTCTGTTACTTCAACAGTTCAGTCTGTATATGATTGCTGGATACATATAACAGTGTGTACCCGTGTTTTGCATTTGGAAGAAGTAAATAATGTTCTGTGGAGATACGAAGTGCTGGTTTGAGTTCCTTTCTGTTGTATTTCTTGTTGGTTAATGAGTGAATCATGGAAGTTTGGTGTAAAGAACTGACAACTCAAATACTCTGAAGCTGGTTATTCAAAATATGTGGCTAACATCCCTTTGAATACATGTGTCATTTCCTAGATATTTAAATAGAACATAACTTGGTCCATTAAAATTATGATGATATATGTGAGTATCTCTGTTCAACTGTGATTCAGTGTGCAAGGCTTGCTCTGTAGTCTTTCTTTTAGAGTCTGAATTTGGTTTTGCTTGGTTGACTGTGGTTTTCTCTCCTCTTTTGCCTCTTTCATAACACATGAATGCATATGAAATTGCCATTAGCAGAAGACCGCTCTCTTTATTTCAAAGTCTGCAAGTGTAGTCTGTTGTGCAATCTTTTAAGTTAAAAGCTACCTAATGGGAGTCTTTTACTGAGCTTATTTTCAAGATAGGAGCTTTAACAATTAGTATTTGTAATTCATTATATTAGAATTTAATTATCTTTGTGGATATTTGGGATTAGTTTTTCTTAATGAAACTGAGGAATATTTGAAGACAGATACTTACAGACGTCTTGAGAAGTGTTCAGATTTTGAAGAAGGCTATAACCCACTTCATTCATATGTGTTCTCTGGAGCTTATATGGTCAAGGATTTCACATCATAAATGTATTCCATGAAATGCTTCATCTAAATACTGGCTTACAGTGTTTGTTGGTTTATTTTGGATGTTAACTGAAATGTGCTTTCATTTCATATATGAGCAAACAGGTTTCTTTTGGTCCTTAGGAAAGGCAGTAGATAGTTACTAATCTTTGGCTACAAAATAGCTTCCAATTAAAGGAAATGCCAGTACCTTAAATACGGCCTCTGATACTGCTTTCTGACTGAGCCTGTAGTCCGAGTGTGAATCAAATTGACTATGACCATCTACAGTTTCTCAAAGCAACTGTAAAGCAGCTTCTTCCTTGGCTGAGAGTAGGGAGCTGTTTGTTACTGTAAGCAACAGGCAAACAACAGCAAGAGTTCTATTTAGTAAAGGTTAGTTTTTCCAAACGTTGCAGTGACTGTTTAGTTAGATATTATATATAGCTCCTACAGCTGCTCCCAGGCTTCACAAGGCAGACTGGCGTATTTGTTCTTACTACCAAGGGAAATATTTAAGCTGTATTTTTGTGTTTTTTTTTCCTGATGGTTATTGTACAGTTTGTGGATACCACTACTTGGTATTTTTTACTGTACCCTTGAATTTCCTATCTTTGGTAAATAGGGGAGAAATCGTGTTAATAAATAGAATTTGTTCATGTGGAAATCTTGGAAAATGGCAGTGGCTGAAACACTTTTATTTTGTCTTATGATTTGTAATTTTCTATATATAATATTTCCCAAATTGTTACATTTGGAAGTATTCAGTAACAAGTTGTGTTCATTTTGGCTTTTTGAGTTACTCTATTTTCATTCACTGTCTAAATATGGCGTCACTATCAATATTACAAATTTGAATGTATTACATAGATACCTTTAAAATACACTTCTACTGTTATCTACCATGAGTTACCTAACACAGAACAATTGCCGTTTTGTGTAGCAGAACAGATTCAGCTTGTACCAGATCCAGGAGTTCTGCCATGCGCTAAGAACTGCATATGATGCCTGGCAGCGTTCATTAAATGGAATGCCTTAAAGCATTCATTACTTCTTGACTACCCCTTATCCACTCCATAGTACATCTTTTAAATAATACGTATTTTTTTTATTCTGGGTCAAGTCTCAATACATACAACCAGGCTGGCCAGGCTGCTTGGCCATCTTGTCTAAACTGTTTTTGCAAAGAAAGGTTGGACCAGATGATCCTTGAGGTCCCTTCTAACCTGGTATTCCATGATTCTATGATTCTTGTAAAGAATTTTTGCCAAAATCTCTGGCAGCTCTTAATAAAAATGTTGGTGTCAGCCCATGGCAAGTAGACTGTCACAAATACATTGAAAGAACTTAGAAATGTAATGGCGTTTTGGCACATTTGCTAATTTATTTCCTTGATAGAAGAAGTAATTTCATCCTTTCCACTGCCTGCCTTTAACTGAGAGATCAACTTCAATAACCTCCTGGGCTCCCACAAGGAATTTATTTTATTCTTGAAGAACTTAGTAGGACAAATGATTGAGTTCTTCTTAAAGATATTTAGAAGGACATGCTTGAATAGACCTTTCCTTCTAAGGTAATCTTCTTATCTCATTATGAAATTGAATTAAGTAGATACTGAGAGTGTAATGATAGCAGTCACCAGAAAACTTGAAATGACAAATGCATGGCATTTTAGCATTTCTAGAAATAGACTTTGTTTTCCTGCTTAAACTTGTGTTAAAATGGACAGCTTCCTTTGCAAGTCAAGAATGTACTATCCTCAACCAAAATTTTATTATGAGCATGAAGAAACTGAGCTCCAAATGAGCTAAATTGGGCCAAATACTATGATAGGTTTTGCCTAAGGAATTCCGTGCAGCAGTTGTGAAAAACTCTAAAAAATATTTCTCTTTTACATGTGCACATATGAGAATAGGCACACTCTATATGTCTCTGCTTAGAGTATTGCAGTTACAGTATTTGACTTTACAAATTATGTTGAAGAACCAGAATTAAAAAAGAATCAGTGAATTGATTTTTTATATATATATTTCTTCTCACAGATTCTTTCTATTATATATTTTTCAAATGCTCTTGTCCATTGAACCACAGCTGTCTTAAGTTGCTGGAAATGTGAAGATTGTATTTAGCCTGACAGGGATCTGAGTTGAAGGTTATACTTGAAGTCAGCAAAAGGCATTAATTCTACAAGTGTTTGTAGATCAATAGTCAGAGTTGTATCCAAAACTTTCCATTCATGACTTCTATAAGGGAATTAGGTTTATGTGTTCTTATAGTAAAATTTTATTATTTTAAAATCACCATAATTTTTTTATGCCCCAAATGATAAACTCAAAATAATGAGATATTAAACCACAGAATACTTACTGTTGTGACAGATAAGTATATAGACTGCATCAGGGGCAAGACTTAAATCACCAGTGCTGTTGTGGAAGTATTTTCCTTTGTTACTAGCATCGAAACAAGGTGGCAAAGATAGGGTCTATTGCAGTGGTCCTCTGATAGCAACATCTGTGATTATTACACTTCATCGTTGACATTTGTTCCAAGCAGGGAGTGATGAGCTTAGTAACACCTGGAGTGCTTGAGAGATTTCTATGTAGATGTTGGTTGTTGCTCTCCTGATAATAGTACGTTTCTTTAAAAAAAATCAAAATACATCCTCTGGGCTAAAACCAGCAGCCTCAATCAAAATGCATGCATTCTTGCAAATTTTTTGTTGCCAGAAACCGGCATGCTGTGGGCATGGAAAGTGGTTCAGTGCCAGACCCAGTGTTAGAATCCGTACATTAACAAAAGCATTTTCATTTTCTTAATTTTCATTGTTCAGCCATAAGTTTCTTTGATAATGATGCTATCGATATAACCCTTTCTTTGAAGTCACAGAGAACTCTGACATGAGATTTTTGTATATTGAAATTTAATGAGGAGTCAAGATTGTCTTTCGTTCCCTAATGATACGGGGTTTTTTTAACAAATTACAAAAAAATTTCCTAAGGTCAAAAAGTGCTTTTTTCACCAGTTGCAAAATTATTTTCATTCTTTTGTAATGAAGCAGGTGGTCTGCTATGCACATGGCTGTGTGCTCAAGTGGAAAAGGCTTGATTGCACAGCTTCAGCTGAAGGGCAGTACTGAGAGGCACAACATGGCAACCTCTTTAACTACTTTGGTATGACCTGCAAATCATTTAAAAGAAAATAAAAATGAGACAGCATGGTTTGGGTTTTTTTTTTTCCAAGTGTTGTTTTTTTAATTTTCTAAGAGGCAAACTATTAATTTCAGAAACTTGGGTCCAGTTCTTTTAGACTGTAAGTTTATAGACTTACTCGGGCTGTGCAAAGGAGAAATTAGTCCCACTACTGTAATAGCTGCATCCTGAATTGCAAAATGCCTTCTGGGACTTGTAACAACCTTGTTTATATCTGAAACTGCAGTTACTGCTAGAAGATTAAGTAATTTTATCCTTGGAAGCAAGTGTTTATGATGTCAGGAGAATTTTTAACTAAGAGATTATTTTGCCTTCTAATTGCATAATTTCGGTTTTTGTTATTCATTAGTGCGGATATTTACTTCCCGTTTTCTGTTTCAGTTGTCCCGTATGTCTGACAGAATAAAAATGGTCTAATATTTGCGTTCTGAAATGTTTTATTTAGTTCAGCTGAAACACCAACACAGATGTTCTTTTCTCCTTAATTAGCATATATTTATATTTCTGTTAAATTATGTAGCAGCAATAGGGTGTATATAAATAGCATACAGTGAGTGTTAAAGGTGAACTGTTTTGTCCCCTGAATATTACCTTAGGCTTCAATAATTGCAAATTACATTAAATGACATTCTGAATCCAGGCCAAGTTCAATTCAGTCTTCAGTAAGTTCATATGAAAGGTGGTTTTGATTCCTTCTGCTTAAGTAGTTGACTGCTGTGTGGGTGCATAGAAGATCCAGCTTGATCCTTGTCACTGGCTATAGACTCAGGGTTAAGGAGGGTGATGTTCTTGCCATTTTTGTCATTTCTTGTTTCTGAGGAGCCACTAACTCATTTCAAAGGGGGGTTTATTTCCAAAATGGGTTAGTGTTTTTTACTTCTCTTGTTTGTCTGAGGAAGACTACCAGGCATATTCTTCACCTCATGAAAGTCAGGTGAATTTGGAATTAACCTACTTTTCTTGGCCTCACATTAATGAAGAGTACTTAAGGAAGGAACTCATCCAAGCTCTTTTTTCCAGTTCTTTAATGGTGCTAATGAGCCTTCCGAATAGCTTTGGTCTCTTTCTTCCTTTCAACTATGCTAAGCGTTCTCAGTGGACTGAGACAAAACGAAGTGGTAATTTGTCATGAAGTAGGAATGTGGAGGGATGGAATCAAAGAGCTTTGACTTGAACTTTGCTCCAGCTACTTTGCCAGCCAAGGATTTAATGTGGTACACCACAGCCTCTACGAAGGCACACACTGTACTCTCTGAAGCAGTTCAGTCTAGAAGTTGGGCAATGTTAACTTGTTTATAATAGCTAAAATCTGGTGGGAATGCCTTTTGGCTTTAGAATATGGCATGCACCTTTTAAAGATGTATCACATTCTGAAATCAAGTGAAATCAAAGGAGGTGTGTGGGAAGTCTGGCGAGATGGGCAAAACCAAATGAAGGAAGAGTGAGATGTGGTCATAGCACAGCTCCCATTGATTTCATTATGTTACGTTGTTAATCTTGCTGTTTCCTATCCTACACATGCTTGTAGCCTGTGAGGGTTCTCAGAAGTGGGTTGCACTCCTCTTAATAGTTGATGATAATACCATGGATAGAAATACCCAAAACCAGCTATTTGGTCCTTTTTCTGTTGGAACTGTGCAGGGAGAAAAAAAATCTAGCAGCATAACTTTGTAGTTGGGAAAACATTCTTTTCAGGTATCATTGTAAGAATCTATCATAAACATAAAAACCACATGCACTTTCTTTTAATGCACACGAAAGCCTTTTTTTTTTTTTTTTCCTAATTGCAGTAATCATTTTCTTTGATATTAAGTATGTTTTACATTAGTTCAATATCTTGATCTATTTCTTCATCTTTGTACTTGACGCAGCTGGCAGCAGTCCCACAGTGAAGCAAAAAGGATATGCAACCTGCTAGGGATTGGTACAGAAACTGTGGAGTCATCTGCCCAGTCATCTTTAGCTCTCTTGAGAGAAGTAAAGGCAGCTGCTTTCTGTGTGGGTTTTTCATGCTTGACATTAGGAATATTCCTATTTATTTCCCCATTTACAATTTTAAGTATCTGACTGCAGGTATTAGGAAACACATGGGAATTAAACAGTCTGTGTGCACTGCTACAATATTCTTACCCCATTTCTGGTTGCTTCTGATGCAGTTCCTGAAGTTGCTTATTTCCCTCCAAATTGGTATGTTCTGTAAGTTCCTGGAAGCGTCTTTTACCACAATTTTGTCCCCTATTTCAAAGCAATGGAGAAGTGTTTTTCCAGTGTCAGTTTTCAGAAAGAACTGGTGATAGATATGGTATTGCAGCTTCTTACGTACACCTATGTGTAAAGTTGTAGATTCTTCTGAAGAATCAGACGGAAGAAGATTCATAAGGAAGAGTGTGGCAGAGCATTAACTTGAGTTGTCTTTCTTGTTTTGGAGTCTAGTTTTCTGTGGAATACAGGTAGCTCAGCTCTGCAGTATTTTACCCTCTGCTTTTGTGGTGAGAACTCTCCTTCCATGATTTCAACTACTACACATATGTGCATGATTCTCCATTCTCATAAATGTAGGGAAATGAGAGACTGTGGTCCCATTCTGAGCAGTTTAAACAGTTTGCAGTTCTGCAGCTGGCAATTACCATTGTTCAGCTAGAATTTACAGTCATAAATGTCATAACTTGCAGCTCTGAATGCTCCCATTCTGTTTCAATGCCAAGTGAAACAGATTAGTGAGTCTCAAGTTGGTTTAATCTAATCTCATTAATCTTTCTGTGGGTTATATTTATCTTCTTTACACTGGCGTGGACTACTAGATGCATTCATGCAGAGTTAGAATCTCAGCAGAGGGACAGTGTCTTGTCAAACAGCTTCTGGCCGGGTTACAATTGAACTTTTCTTTCTCCAAATTCTTTTTCTTTCTCCTTTGCAGCCCTTGGCAATCTCACTGTCATTCAGAGCTTCCAAGTCTGCAGCCTTGTCATTGCAGGAGAGATAAGAATTTGTGCATCTGACCTGTCACCTTGGTCTTCACTTACATTAGCCTACCTTGTCGTCTAGTCACAGGACAAGAGGGAATGGCTTTAAGCTGACAGAGGGGAGGTTTACATTACACATTAGGAAAAATTCTTTACTGTGAGGGTGGTGAGACAGTGGCATAGGGTGCCCAGAGGAACTGTGGATACCCCATCCCTGGCAGTGTTCAAGGCCAGGCTGGATGGGGTTTTCCTGAACAGTAATGTACTTTTGAAGGGAATTTCTGTACTGCAGTTTGATACATGTCAGGGGGCATATGGCCTGGATACTCTTAGGATGAGACTAAAGTGAAGGATGTTCTTCAGCAGCACATCTAATTCATGCCCTCTGGTAATTCCTTTCATGGGACCAGGGTAGGCCTAGGCTGAAGAACCATCTTCTGAACTGCTTGTGCAGAACACACCAGGGTGTTAACAATAACTGATTCACTTCTTAAATCCACTGCCATCATTCTGCACAGCTTGCTAATGCAGACATCCTGCAATAGAAGATTTGTAGATCAGTTTGCTCTCCAACCCAACTCTGACTCCATCTGAGCCTTCTTTGATAGCTGCAAATGTTGCCAAGGCAATGCTCTAATTCCACGTGACAGTTCCAGGACTTTTCTTATGACCACCAAGAATTACCTTTTCCTATGAAGTGTAAAGCCAGCTTCCTAGCATGAAAGGGCTGGAAAAAAAGTGGTGTTGAAGACAGAATGCATTGGCACTTGTGACGTAACTCTAGGGACGCAATCCTGCTTCTGGTTATTCCTAGTAAGATGGATAAGTATTTTGGAAATAGGTATATATGCGTGCACATGTAAAATAAAATACATATCATTAAATTGTGTTCAGAATTCTTTGATGGGAATTGAAATTGTATTTGCCTCTAAAGGAATATGGAGAGTATTTTAACAGTTTTGGAAAGTTATCTTTTCCTTGTTTGTAATTCTTAAATGTGTACATCTATATTATGTCTTTATTTTCTACAGGGTGTTGGAAAAAACAAGGTTGTTGACAGATTCCTTCACCTTTTAAACAGGCCCAGAGAGTATCTACAGCTGCATAGGTAAGAATGTGTTATATTACCATATTTTGTGTTTATAAGCTGATTTCCCATGTTATAAAACTCATCTTTCTGAAATTTAATTTGTTTTTACTGTTTGAACAAAGACCCTGTCATGGTAGGTGGCACACAGACCACAGGAATGTATGTGTTTTATAGGCAAAGGCAGTAAGCTGACAGATTCAGGAGGGGATACAAGAATCTAATGTAATCACGCTGCTTAATAGAAGAAGTAGTCAGAGAGTACTGATGTTAAACCATGCTCAAGAAGAGAGCAATATTTTGCTGTCATTTCTAGGGAGATTTCCTAAAGCATGAGATACTCAGTGAGGGAAGAAGTTCTAAGGTGCTTGTTTGAATATATCACTCAGACAAGAAACATTTTACATAGAAAAGGCTTTTTTTTTCCTTTCACACTCCTGCTAATCACATGTATTTCTTTCTCACGCATGAATGTTTGGATTAGAAAATTATTTTCTTATGTGCAAGCTAAATAACAGGCTTCAAGGCAACAAACCAATTGAAAACAACTCAAAAGCTAAAATAATATAAAATTATCTGCCTGGTTTTTATACCATGAACTTTTAATTCAAGAAATTGAAAAAAAAGACTGAATAGAAGATTCAGTTTCAGTTGAACTGCATCTTTTTTCAGCTTCATTCCTGTCTCTCTGTCTTCAACTTCCTATCTTCATCACTGTTTTTTTTTCATAATCACTGTTTTTTAAATAGTGCTGACGAAAATGTGCATCTTTGGTATTTTTCCCTTTAACAGCACATCCTCTGGAACACTCTGCTCTCACTTTCTCCTGTGCCTTCTTGTCTTCATATGTCTTGTATTCCTAATACTTGGGTAGATCTGCCTCATCACTTTTTTGTTGCTGTTTTTTGTAGTACCTCACCTAGGTTTCCATCACCGCTTTGTGAAATGCTGCTTTTGTGACCTTCTGCTTTCAGTTTTGTGTTAACTGCCCTGCTGTCTTCTCTGCATGTATCAGCCACCCAGTCCTTCAGATTAAACACACTATTATTTTTCCAAATCACAATTATTTTGCAGAATAGTTCAGTATTTCTGTCTTTCTGTATCTCTTCGAAAAAGTGTTCTTCAGTGAGCTGTGTCCAGAAAGAACAGTACTTCAACCTAAATTCAGATTGCTCAGGAGAATATTGTATAAGCACAATGTTCGGTGTGATGATGGGGCTGTAGAATGTGTTAATTACAGCGTGCTAGTTGATGCATTCCTAGGAAAACCAAGCCTTTTTTGTCCAGTCAAGACGAACTTCTTTAGGCCCTATAAAATACTGCTTGTAGATCCAAGGTTTTATAGATAGGTTGAAGTAGAAAATTGTGACAGTCCTATAAAGTTCTATAGAAATCATTCCAGACTGCAGAACAAAATAAGAGCAAGCTTACAGAAAAACCCAAAACAGTAGAATTCTGACTTCTAGATATTTTATGGGGAGAAATGCTATCAATGGCTTATGGCATAGATGTAGTTTCCTAGAAAATACGCTACAATGTGCACTTCACTTGTGATAGCCCTGGGTTTCTCTGCAGATTTCCTAGCTAGCCACCTACGATTGATCGGTACCATTAAACATGCAAACAGGAAGATATTTTTAAACATTATATTTTGAATGGTGCTCGTATACCTGAATTACGGATCTTGAGTTGAACATTCCAAGAATACATTTTAGTTGATTACCTTGTAAGAGAAAGAAATAAGTCAATACTTTCTTCACGAAAAGTGTGGCACAATCCAGTGTCAGATGAAGGTGGGCATTCTCTGCCCTTTCAGAAATGTGTCTGACAGATGGTACCTCATTAGTTCTTGGAGTTTAGGTTGCAGACTCTCTAGTTCTGCTTCAACTGGTCCGGAAATGAGCATGCACTTGCCAGCTGCATATCTTGAGGCTCTGAGTTTCTAGTGAGGCAATGAATCCCTCAGAAAATGGCTGCTGATGATAGTATCATGAGTTCCTGCATTTTCCTGTATCAACTGTCACTTCATACAATTGGCTACAAAACAAGAAATATGCATGTATGTATAATAATGCTTATGGAGAGTGGGTGTTGCAACTGGAGAGTATCTGTTCTGGAGCAGGAAGATATATCCTTAGCTATAAAATACTCTTGTTGGTGGCTATAATTAAGATGTGCCCAGAAAAGAAATTCCCGGAATGGAAAAAACTGTAAGAGCTTTAAAGTTAATATAATGAAGATCTTTATTAAAATGTAGTGTTACATAATAAGTAAAACTAGTAAATAAATAATAGACAAAGCAAGGCTGAAATTCAGAAGTATTCTGATTTATTAATCTAATTGCAATTTTTCAAAACCTCTTTTCTTGAAAAATGGTATTTTAGTGCTAGAATTCTGAAGATATTCCAGAAATGTTTACTTTCAATAGCTTGTGAGGTAAATAAGGGGGAAACACACTGTGAAGTAGTGTAGTAGAGTTTATTATACAATGTAATTGATGTAGGTGTCTTTTATAGAAGAATACCTCAGCCCTTTTGCCAAAAGACAGATACATAAAAGAGCTAAAGTTACCATTAAATCTGTTTGATTTTATTTGTTTTTTGTTAATGTACTGGTTTTTGTTTGGTGCTTGTTTTGGTGTTTTGTTTTGGGTTGGGTTTGGTTTGGGAAAAAGTATAAGGAGCTCTGCTGACCTAACACTACATGTGTTCAATGGCACAGTGTCGACTCAAGACCTGGAAGAAAGCTTCCACCTCTTTTCTGCTGGGGTTGGACTGGCTTTATGTCATGTAGCCGAAAAGAGCAACCTGTAACAGGAACCCTCTCAAATTTTCATCTGCCATCAAGGGCTGTGCTCCTCGTTGCTCTGATAGCAAACCAAAGTCTCTCTGTCATGATAGTCCCTTTAAGAAGAATTAGTTGTGGAGAGGACATCTATATTCGAAGCAGCACATTTTCTTGGTTCAGGAAGGCACAATTTTAATTTTTCTGTGTGAGTGCCTTTTCTTTAAAGTTTGGTGTATGTTACACTCCTTGATTTTTGAGATAATCAAAAGCTGTTTGTAACAAAAGCTCTAGGTGGCCCTGCTTGAGCAGGAGGTTGGACCAGATGACCTCCAGAGGCCTCTTCCAACCTCAACTGTTCTGTGATTCTGTGTTTTACCAATAATATTGGCAAAGTAGCAGCTAGATGACCCCAGCTAGCTCTTACTCTAGATATGTTGTAGTAACATGGCCTGCTAAATCAAAATTGTCAGTAGAAGGAAAAAGAATAAGGTTAAAAATTACTTTGTCTTATCTTCATAAAATCGGATCTTCGAATAGTGATTGTTCCATGTGGGAAGTCCATTTACATTGTCCTTAGCTGGCTCTCAAATGACTCACAAAAATGTGTCAGTAAGAACAGTAGTTGAGGTTGAGAGATTTAAGAAGCAGCCTCAGACTCATCATTATTTTCAGAACAAGAAAAATAAGTGTCTATCACAGGCATTCCTCTACAAAAATAAAGGTGTTCAGGGATGAAAAATACTGATCCTTTCATTGCAATGGAAGGTTGGTTGCTCTCAGCTAGTGGGAGAACCACATCCTCCCTGAGCTACTACAGATGTGGGCACTGAGGTTGGAAGTAAAGCTAGTCAGCCTCAACTCTGATGTAGGTCTGCAGTTATTTAGTTGTGTAAGAACATTGTGGGTTTTGGTGTACAAGAGTTGTTCTCTGTAAAGATGAAAAACTGCTTATAAATATGTATAATTTGATGCCCCTTTCATGGAAATAGAGAATGTAGGAAGTTTTCTGCTTTAAAATATAAAGGTTTGTGCCCTTAAATTAGCCATATTAAGTCTTAGTTCTCCATGTGATATCTTTTCTTGCAAGGTGAGAAAACTTGTTTTCCAGTTTTCAAGGCATTAACATACGTGCTAAAGCAATTTAGTTTTGTTGTAAATCTGCTATTTCACCACTATCAGCAGAATACTAAGTGCTGTAGAAACTTTATTTGTTACCTGATAATGTTACTGTTTTTTTTAGAATATATTGCACTACCTCATTCTGGTTTTCCTAATGTCCTTTTAAAGAATTTGTCTATGGTATTGCATCTTCCTGTCAGTGTTACTGTGTTTGTTCTAGTGACTAACGACTGGAAAGTGTGATGCAGGGTTCATTTAAAAAAACCTGCTACATTGTGTGTTGTGCCTTTTCTAGTTCCTAATAAATTACAGTCATCAGATGATCTTTCTTCCAAAAATTAACTGAGTTTACATATGTTATCCTTCTCAAAATAAATGTAATTTTGCTGTGATCTTTAACAATCAAATTAATGGAGAGGTTTGGGGTAGGAAAATAAGCTTATGGTGTCCCTACAAGCAATACTTACTACAAACTGTCCATTAATCTTTAGATGTTTATTTTCTTTCCCTCTTTTTTCAGCACACATAATCACTCTAAAATCTAATTACCCGTTTCTCCTATCGAGATCATTTTAAACTACCCTTTCAGCTTTATTGACTTCAGATTTTTTAAATTCTAATTAAAAAGTTCTTCCAGAAGGAATAACTTCCTTAGGCCAAGACACAGATGAACACCTGATGCTGTAGAATTATGGTGTACTTGTTCTCAGAGTTGCATTTGGTTATCTGTTCTTGAGAGGATGTAGAATCATGGAATTACAGAATGGAATCACAGAATGGTTATGGTTGGAAAGGACCTTAAGATCATCCAGTTCCAACACTCCTTCCATGGGCAGGGACACCTTCCACTAGACCAGGCTGCTCGAAGCTTCATCCAACATGGCCTTGAGCACTGCCAGGGATGGAGTATTCAGAGCTTTTACGGGCAGCCTTTGCCTGTGTCTCACCACTCTCACAGTAAAGAACATCTTCCTTATACCTAACCTAAATCTCCCTGTTTAAGTTTGAGCCCATTACCCCTTGTCCTATCACTACAGTCCCTGATGAAGAGTCCCTTTGTGGCATCCCTATAGGCCCCCTTCAGATAGTGGAAGGCTGCTATGAGGTCTCCATACAGCCTTCTCTTCTCCAGGCTGAACAGCCTCAGTTTTCCTGTAGGACCACATAAAAGAATTTAAATGCTCGTGTAGTTCTGCAGGTCTGTTTTTAAAAATGAGCAACACAGAAAAGCTGACTCTGTCCCAGACTGTTGTTGAAGCAAGTGCTCTTAGGCTGCACTGGTTTATTAGAGGAATCCAATAAATCCAGTGAAGATGTATGTGCGTGGTGTATTTTTTTGTTGCAGCCACAAAAAAAAAAAAAAAAAAAAAAAAGGCTAGGTTTTTTTTCCCGATAATTTTGAGTCATGAATATATATGCCTAGAATATTTTCCTTTCTGTACTGTTGTACAGTAGCCTTATGGTATGTGCCTTATTCTTTATTTAGTTCAGGTTTGGAAATAATAAAACGACATGAAGATTTCTGTTGTGCAGCACTGAATGTACTATCTAGCTTACAATAGATGTGTTTATGGGTTTTTTTACTCTTTGTTCATGTTTTTTTCCCCTTAAATACATTTTCAATTGTTACAAAGTTACAATGCGAGACTTCCAAGAATTCATGCATGCTAATGTCTCTGATTCCAATGTTAGTTTTTCATAAGCTGGTTGACTAGCTCTGCTGTTGTCAGATTCCAGGTGTTAGAGAGCTACTCCATTTGTCTTTTTGTAGGAATTGAATTCAGCTTGAATATCCTGCTGTGTGTGGCTCTTGCAGAGAAATAGCTTGGCTTTGAAGACCCTGTTTCATTTTCTTCTAAAGTTGAAGTAACAAGTTCTTGCAGTTTACTCAGTGGTATATGTTCTTATACCCAATAAGGGGAGCTGTAGGGTGTCATACATCTTCGTTAATGGATTTTACAATTAGGGTGAGTGAATTCTTACGTTGTTACAACAAATTATGTGAAAACATTGCATCTCATTTTGAAAGATGGATCACATGTAAGTAATTCTGTAACTTGATTTAAGCATATAACCTGAATTAAACATATATTCTCTTTGGCCTTTGTTCTGCCACCAGCAGCCATACTGAGTAATGAGTACCTTAATACTCCAAATAATTTCTTGTATTTTAAACAAATATATGTCCTGCTGAGTATCTATAGTGGCCTAGCAGAAAGGAGATGGGGATTTAATTATCAGTGCATATAGAGAAGTCAAAAAAGCTTTACAGTGTCATTTTAACAGAGAAATGAGACAGCTGGTAGGCTTTTCAGATATCTCAGAATTTTCTAAACATAGTGGTCAGATCATGCAATGCAATGGCTGTATGCTAGGTTGGGTAAAGAAATTCATTTGTTAATGTCAAAGTCCTGCAGATCCTTTCTTTGTGTTAGGATCGCCTGCTCTTCATCAGGATAATCCATGAGTGGATTAGCTAACCAATTAACAGTTTCAAGTGGCCCTTGGCCTGATTATTTTTCAAATACTCTTTAGATTAGGTCACAGCAGATGGTATATTCATGACTGATTTAAATGTAATTGAGAAGAGATATATGTCTATATACATAGATATTTAGATAATTATCTCACAGAAATGAAGAACATCTATTATTAGCATATATTCTGTGTCTCTGATTTTTCCATTCAACTACCGTAAAGTTCCATTTGGAGAATAAATGGAAAGCCAAACCTGAATCTGGTTTATCTAGGCTCATAAAACACACGGATGCCATCTGTAGATGCTCTCTTATCCTTTTAGCCGTGGAAAAGCCAGGAGAGTGGATGTTTCTAACATTAACTGAGGTCCTGACACTGTGTCTTGTGTTTGGGCATCAGCCTCCTTGGGGGCCCAAGTCTTAAAGTGCTGGAATACCTTTTCTTAAGTTGGATGATAATGAGTAAATTATACAGTGGATAAAATTCTGGTTTTGTGTTTACATTTCAGTGTTTGAGGTGAGACGCACAAATGTCAAACCATATAAAGAATATTTGTAGATGTGTCATATAGAAAGCATTATTATTTTAAATGAAGAATTTCATGCATTGATTTTATTTCTCTAAAGAAACATCTTTCAGCCAGGTGGTCCTCCAGATGAGCTAACACAAATTTCAGGAAAAGAGGAACATCATTCTCCTATGTTCCTTATTTTTGACTCCTGGATAGTTTCAGCTCCTGTGTCTCACCACAAGATATCCAGAGTGTTTGGAGATACACTGTCTTTCCATCTTTGCCTCCCATCCTTCCTTGTTTCAAGGCCAATGGATAGAGGTATTCAGCTCTTTCAAACAACTCCAGATTTTCAGTTGAAAAGAGCCTGGGGAGAAAGTTTCTGTCTCCCATGAAGGTATTAAGAAATGCTGAACTCATTGATTGGATTTCTGAAGAGAATTCTATTCTAAAGAGTAAAATAGCTGTCAGATGCAGTTCCTCTCCCCTTTTCTGGAGAAAGTTTTTAAATTCAGCTATTTAATAGAATTTGGGTTAACCTTGACAGGGGCAGAATGAACTGAACAGTCTCTGTGGTTGACGGAAATTTCTCCTGCCGCATGTCATAGTTCTTCCCCAGAAAGGAGGCATTGCTGTCAAAGAAATAGTAACTGTCGCAGACTAGTATGTTTGAGTAAGTCTACAGACCTCAGAAAAACCTGCCTTTAGAGTAAATAATGCACCAGCAGCAAAATATAAATAAAAGGCAATGATGTGAGCTAATAAACAAGAAAACCTCAAAAGAATTCTCAGAAGTCCTGCTATGACTTGAGTGGCACTGTCAGAAGGGTTGCTGAGTTTCAGTAGCAGATCTTTTTTCACTACTGTTTTTTTTTCATGGAGAGTCTGTTAGGATGGCTTGCTTGATAAAAATGAAGCATAAAAATACGTTCTTAGGAAAGGCGTTGGTGAGCTTTTCATATTTTTCTTTTACAATCAGGAGAAGACAGTTTAGTTGAGTGGGATGACAGTATGTCAGACAGCTTTTCTCACTTGCTTCTGCATTCCCAGTTGTGCTTCTTTGTGTCAGAACTATTTTTATCTTCAGTGCCAAATGTGAGGTAGTTGGGAGGTGTTAATATTCACATCTTTGTTACAGCCTAGTTAATATTAAGATGCTAATATTGATAAGTGAATGTGAATTAAAGTTTTTAGTTCCTTTCCTGTGGGAGTGAAATTCTACAATGTAATGGTTAGAGTGCCAGACATATAACATTTAGCAAAATCTGTAAATCGTGTTGTTCAGAAGTATTTCATTCTTAGCATACTTTTTTATTGTTTGTTACATTTACGTAATTCATTACAAAGTGGAAATCTAAGAAAAAAAAAAGCCTGAGGCCATTCTTAACTGTGTTTAGGTCATGTTAGGTTTCTGAAGGGCAGAAAGTAATGACATCTAATTGCATAGCTTATTATTCTGAAAGGAAATAACATCTGTACTAGCCCTGGCAAAGTCGTTCTTACCTAGATGGCTGAATGTGACAGCCTAAGCAAGTACAGGAGTTTTGCATTCACTTTAAGTCCTCAAGCCAATGGATTTAATATTAGGCTGTATGTCTACCTATAATACATTAAAAATCCCTTGAAATATTTCCTCAGAATATTAGGGCTGCATAACAAAGTAGGACAAATGAGGGAGCCATGGAAAAAATACAAAAAAAAGTGAGAAGCTAGCTTTAGGATGTTAATTGTGATTTTATTTTGATACAATTCTACAATTCTTCTACATTTTTTTCTGATTTATGCAACTTTTATAATAGCACTTAAGTAAACTGTACAGTCTTCTAGTGGTTATTTCCCCCAAAGATATGGTTAAATCCGTCTCCCCTTAAGAATGAGATCATCCTAAGGATTTGTGTGGGCTGCTGGTAATACTTAGCACAAGCTAGTATTCCATATCAGGGGTTGTAATAATCTCTGCAGAGCCACAGGATTTCTAGCTCACCTAAAGTAAAATACACTATTTTGTGTTACAGTAAAATGCCATTTGACATTTGTGTCTTTTCTGCCATCATCACTTGTGCCCATGCACACCTCTGCTAGAGATCTTGCTTTCCTGCCCTGTTCTGTTAACTTCATTTTTTTTTCATGCATTGGCTGCTATGTGCAAATTTATGATCTGTAAACCATCCTGTACTGCTTCATCTTCCTTTACCTTATTCTTGGCCTATGCTGTCATTAGATCAGCCCATTTCCTCACCTTTCTATTACTTTAAAGTGATTACAGTTCACCTTTGACAAATCCTTCCACTTTCCTCCTTGAATTAATTCCTTAGAACATTTTTCCATGAGCTGTTTCTGACTAATAAGAGACTTAATTATTGTGGCTGACCTGTGACTGACCTTCATATACATTAGGATTTGGTTTACATACAGAATCATAGAATAGTTAGGGTTGGAAAGAACCTTAAGATCATCTGCTTCCAACCCCCCTGCCATGGGCAGGGACACCTCCCACTAAACCATGCCACCCAAGGCTCTGTCCAACCTGGCCTTGAACACCACCAGGGATGGAGCATCAAAGAAAGCTAGTCTACAAAAGCCTGACCATCCCATTTCAGGGAACTTGCTTTTTCATAATGTATGTCCTTTAGTGTTTCCATACAAGTTGTCAGTATGTCAGTTAAAGGTATTCATGCATTTTAAGAATTCTTTTACATCTGCAACTGCATAGGCTTGAACCAGAAATTATAACTGGTAATGGAGTTAGGCTGATACATACAGTCTGAGAATGTAGCCCCTAAATAATCTGTATTCCAAGAAACAAAACTGTTGGTTTATTGTTATTTTATGATCCCATATTTCTCCCCCCAGCATAGAAATGGATAGACAGGCAGGATGACAACAGAAGCTTTGGGTATATGTCCATGATAGGATTTCTAAGATGATAGATCAATGCTACTGCTTATTTTAGTGGTTTAAAAAAATTACATGTTGCAAGTGAATTCTATGAATAGAACTACTTCGAGGAGTGTCTCTGCTTGTGACAGGCCACGTTTGCTGGGGTTGAATAAAATGAAGGTGTTGTCAGCTTGCAGCCTTTCTCCTCCTGGATTGAAGTTCAGATGAAGTAGCTAAGCATTAAAAATCTCTCTTCCCACCCTATTTTTTATTCCTGTCCATGGGAAACACTGGAATAAATCAATCATTGAGTTTAAAGCTAAACAAGAAATTCTTAGTTATTAGGGACAAAATCCTGCTGACAGCAGTTTCAAATAAAGGAAATGTGCATGTTATGCTGACAGTTTAAGACTGTAATTGGAAGCTGGCCATTTAATAGCTTGCTGTAAATAGTACTGTGTTTGATTTCCTGTACCCATGGAGCTTATCAGAGTACTGTTGGCTTTTTACAAGGTGTTACAAAATTAAAGATAGAACTGAGGTGAATGTTTGGAACGGTGAGTCAGCTTAGCTTAAGCAAACAGTTTTATTATACAGCATGGCTGTAAGAGGTAAAGAGATTTTTGTTGCATCAGATCTCACATGCAATGCAAAGGTTAACCGACCTTACCTGTTGACCAGCATGTGGATCTTGGGCAGCATAAGTGAGGCTCTCCTGATGGGTTTTGTCATGTGAATAGTCCGTCATTATTTTGACACAGACTAATCCAAATTTTGAAATACAGGAGGAACAGATGGGACAGTCTGCTTGCTCTTAGACTGAATTGCATCTCCTATTGCCCATGAAACTGTGAGAGTCATCACCCACCCCTAGGTTATTCCTTAGCTCATTGATCCCTCTGTAAACCCAGGTAAATAGGGTTGGTTTTACAGATCTTGACAACTGTTTTGACAAATATTTCATGCAATCAAGAGGGGTTGCCATAGGTAATGGACACAGTTTATATAGGTAAATCCATTGTGGTAATGTCTGTTGCAGGACGTTTCTGAATGGCAACTGGGTTTTATTAATGTGTACATTCAGTGGTGGTTGAAATAGATGAAAATAGTGAAGATTAAGGAATATTCACATTACAGATTTAAATTGAAAATGTCTTAAATTTTTTCACTTTTACTAAATTTTTTTGTTTTACTAAAATAGTAGCAACAGTAGTAATGTGCTTACATGAAATAAAGACGCCAAATCCTTTTTCAGTGTTTTCATTTCCAGAGTTTATTAGAAATTGAGAACGACCATGAAAGCCCTGGCAGAGACAGGGTCACCTTTGACCACTAGGCAGGCATGGAGTTGTTCTCAGTTCAAATTCTTCAAGAATTCTTTAAAAAAAAGAAAAAAAAAAAAAGGTATTTCTTTCCTCTTAGGAAAAGAGGCCCTTCAGTGGTTCATTTATGATTTCTTCATTTTATTGGAACTTAAATCTCTGTGTATTTCTAATTGTCTGTTTTTTCACATTTCAGGGATACCACTGTACAAAGCCTTACCCTACAACCTTCTGTCAAAGATGGTCTTATTATATATGAAGATTCACCACTGGTCAGTAGTAACATTTGGATTGTATATTTGGTTGGGGTTTTTTCCCTTTGAAAGAAGAAGTTAAACATGCTGGCTTTTCAGATGAGAAAATTCTTTGTGATTTGATTACTTTCATTGCATAGTCAGTGAATGCGGTAACATTTCATTAACTCTTACTTTCATAGAATGATAGAATGGTAGAGACCTTAATAAACATCTAGTTCCAACTGCTTCCTAAGGCAGGGACACCACCCACTAGACCAGGTTGCTCCAAGCCCCATCCAGCCTGGCCTTGAACACTGCCAGGGATGGGGCAGCCACAGCATCTCTCAGCAATGTGTGCCAGGACCTCACCACCCTCACAGGGGAGATTTTTTTCCTAGTATCTAATCTAAATCACATGAACTATAATCACAATACTTTGGTCACATTTGCCGCGTTTGCTGTGTTAAATGTAAGTTGATAGTCTTGGGAGTTTGCATGTACAAGACAATTATGGAAAATATTTAATATTAACCTGACACATTCTAACTGGTAGAATGATATTTTCCTCCTTTTCTTTTGTACCATCTCACACCTAGCTGCTAAGTTGGATTTTGAACAGCTGTTGCAGCCATCCTTTAGTTCTTTCAGCTACGTGTTGACAGTCTAAATGCAAACTGCTCTGTCAGCACTCCAGTTCATTCTCAGTCAGGCTGCTCACTTTCCTCCCTAGCACAGCCCTTTCCATCCCTATCCTGAAGAAACAGAAATACCCACCTTTCTTGTCTCACCTGCTTTCTCTTCTCTCTGCTACAGTTTGGTCATAACTTGTCCCGGTTCAGAGTCCCTTACTTGTCTCAGTGCTGTCAAGATGTCGCTTCTGATAACTGAGAAATCATTAATGCAGATTCTTGCAGGTGTTTTTTTTGGGGGGGAGGAGGTTGTCATATTTTGATTCTTTTCTAGGTAAGAGCAGTGAAGTTCGGACATATTTTGGTGATTGATGAGGCAGACAAAGCACCAACAAATGTTACCTGTATCTTGAAAACTTTAGTGGAAAGTGGGGAAATGGTTTTGTCAGATGGAAGGCGAATTGTTGCCAGTAAGTACATAGGAAGCATTTCGATTATTTGCGGTAAAATTAGCATGTTGTTGGTTTTCAGCAATTACATCACTAAAAAATACTCAAAAGAATCCAAATGGAAAAAGTACTTGATGCTAGAAGGTTCACAATTAAAGAATTTGCAGTCATTTTCTCTACTACTTTTGCAGTAGCTACAAAGATGTTCGTTCTTATGAAGAAAATCCCAACAAACTAAGTTGACCTCTCTGCTTCTCATTCACCATAAGAAATAGAGATAAAATTGACCAAATTATAATCTTGGTTGTGCCTGTCTGGACAGTTGGAGATATAATTTGATCAGATCTGGAACTGAAGATACAGTATATCTAAGTTTGAATTATTAAGGTCTTCATCTACTCAAATATTTAATATGCTTATATTATTTAAATATATCCTGCAGGCTGTGAGATTATTTAGAAGTTTAATGGCATTTAATTAATGTGAATTTCCAGAACTAAATATTTTTCAAAGAAAGACTGTGTTTGAAATGCCCTCTTAACATTAGTAGACACTGTAATTTACATAATGAGTTTCTTTTTAACAGTATTGGGAATAATGTTTAGGCATGAGCGGAGCAATAATGTGGCATTTACATGGTACAGCACTTAAGGTTTGCTTGTCGTGTAGTTGGGCATTTTATTAAATATCTTGCTAGCCAGTCTCAGTACCATGGTTTTTTAGATGAGGTAAAAGGTTTCCCAAACACCATGTGCTGCTGGAAACATGCTACAGGGGAACAATTGCTGCCAGTCTGACTCATTTTGGAGAAACAGAGTCTTCACATGCATGAAATCATGAGTCTCTGGCTTCTCAAAGATATTTGCAGTAACCATAAGAAACTTCAGTCCCATGTTCCCAGATCAGGTGATGTCAGACGTTTATGAAACCACGTTTTATTCACCACTGGCTTCAGCATTTTAGTGAAATTAAATATAAACGCGACAGGTAATCCCTACCCCAAGAAGAGAGGATGCATTTTGATGTTGGTTTTTTTTTTTTTTTTAAGTGAAACACTTCAGTTAAATATTCGTAAAACAAATTATGAAACTTTAAAATGAAAGCCAGAACACACAGTTGAATGACACGCTGAGAAGCCGTTGACCCTTTTTTTGTAACTGCTCTGAGAACATGAATAGATTAGCAGAATTCTTGCATAAGCCATTGTCACAAAGCTTAAATATGCAATTAATAAATCTCATTTCTTTTCCAGGTAATGCTCATGTAGAGGGAAGAGAAAATGTAATAGCTATTCATCCTGATTTTAGAATGATAGTTCTAGCAAATAGACCTGGATTTCCTTTCTTGGGGAATGACTTTTTTGGCACTTTAGGTAAGTGATTCATATTAAAAGGTAATCTCTAATAGCTGATTAATAGACTGTCAGCCTTTATCCATTAGATTTCATGAGGAGAAGGAGCCCTTATGCGTATCGATACTTTGTTTCACGTAAGACACTTGTCAGTGAGATTCAGCGTGAAGATTGCTGTGTAAATTTACGTAAATTTACATAAAAGTGCTTAAACTTGACCTGAAGTGAGCCTGCACGTATGTGGTCATCTGTGTTAGACCTGCTTTGTTTTATGGGATCTGGACAAACACAGCAGTCAGACAAGGTTACAAAAGAAATCTTTGCAAAGAGTGTATCTTATATACAAATAAAGCAGAAGCATGAGTTGTAAGCAGCCTGATACCTGACATAAGTGGTTAACACAACTTTATCCCCAAATCAAAACAAGCCATGGGCCAGGTGCTGTCCTTCTCAGTAGAATACATGGGAGTCTGATGGATGATTCTTTTCTCAGCAGTGGAGGCTACTGTATTTTTGGTGTTAGCACTATGCTCTCTGCTGCTTAATTGTCATTAGCACCTCCATTCACCTGACCCTGTGTGATAGGCTAGGATGTACTCAGCATCCTCTTGAGCCATTTAAGATGCTGTGTGAAAATTAAAGGGGCTGTTGTGATGCTCTCTTTCGAATTACTTAAGGGGCTGTTGTGATGCTCTCTTTCTAATTGCTTAAGTGGATCCTTATTTTCCTTTTTAGGAGACATTTTTAGTTGCCATGCTGTTGATAATCCCAAACCAGAATCTGAACTGGCTATGCTTAGACAATATGGTCCTGATGTTCCAGAACAAATTCTTCAGAAACTGGTGGCTGCTTTTGGAGAACTTAGAAGCTTGGCTGACCAAGGAATTATTAACTATCCCTATTCAACTAGAGAAGTTGTGAATATTGTAAAACATTTACAGGTACAGTACATCAGATTTTATTGTAAACTTGAGTTCATCACTACTGAGATTTTAATGCTTGAAGGTTTTAGAAAAAAGATATTATGCATTTTTGTTTCATTCTAATGAAAAGTTTCGCATTTTGGAGGAATCATATTCAGATGTTCAGATAGTCTGAGGGTAAAGATCACAGATGTATACAGGGAGATATTTTTGTGTATATTTATAGTTATTTAACAAAAAAAAACCCCACAACCCTGAGAGTCTGCTTTTCTACTGTGTGAGCAAATACCACATTCATATGTGTGAGTAGAGTGCAGTGTTCATATTAGCCTTCACTGAAAAATTTCGTATTCAGCATACAACACTTCCAGAGCAGTGGAGCTGTTCACTTTATGCTGCTATAGAATTTTTAGTTTTAATAATTTCCTAGGGGAAAGCAAGTTCCTGTTGCATAGCAATAATACATCACCGATGGAATTTTTCTAAGGAAAATGTTAAATGGATAAAAACTGAGCAAACAGGTACTTAGAATCCATAATTGCTTCCTACACACATTTTAACTGCAAAATTGTGAATTCTGATTTAATGACAATTTTTTAAAGACTGCAGTAGTGCCTGACTTCTTTCTTTATAAGTTGAAGGATGCTCTTTGCCTGAAGTACTTGAAATGTAAATTATCTTAATACTCTTTGAAATAGCAGTGATTTTATTTTGTCCTGTTTATAATCATAAAATCAGTAATTTGTTAATTTGTACTATTTCTTGAATTACTGAATCCTAGATTGAATAAAAGTTTAGTGGAAATATTAATGCAATTGCTACAATTACAGTATAATTTCTCACAAATCATTTGACCATTTATGTGTATAACGCTGCATAGTATAACAGGGTTGCATGATAGTTTTGTGTTTGTGCTCATGGACATACATACATTCATCCATATAAAAGCATTTAGATGCTGCATCTTAAAATTACTACTTTTAAAAATCTTCAGTTCATCCAAATTTCTTGGGAAGATAGATTTTGCGCTCGGTAGTTTCTGGGATGCAGCATGGTGTTGAGACAGTGTAAGTTGATGCTACTATGATACCAAGAATGCTGTCTTTACAACTTTGTACTAAAGGTTAACAAAATTCAGACCTAATAGCTTAAGAATCCATCCAAATAAACATGTAAGCAAAGTAGTTTATTAGAATCTATTACCAGTTGATGGGTATTTGTTTTCCAAAATGATAGAACATGTACATGCTGATCTCTAAACACAGTTACATTTGAAATTAGAGTGGAAAAATTGCAAACTTGAGGAACAGTTGCTGTGCAGCTGAAAAGCTGGTGGTTTAGGCATTTTGTTAAATTAACATTTTCCTGTCTTCATAGTCTTTGGCTAGTCCTACCTTCCTTCCCAGCATCTTTTCTTCATCACTGGGCATGGATCACCGGGCAGGTTTTCCTGTCTGATAAGATTTCACTGCTTTCAAAATCAAGTGTAAATACACAAATAAGTCTACAACATGCAGCTTTGATTTCTTCTGTAACTTTTGGTTTCAAGATCCCAGTCTCTTTGAAAGGATGCAACATTTTGTTTACTGTAACTTGTTTTTCAATCTAAATAATAAAATGGCTGGGAGTAGCCAAATGTAAACAATGAACGTAAACATAATGGTTATTCCAAAGTGAGAAGCTTTTAGGTCTTCAGGTAGAGAAGAAAGAGGAAGGAGGGAAATGAGTCAATAAAATAGCTGGTCCTTAGGAAGGAAGGAGGGAAGTTAGTCATGTTGTTAAACTATTTCCCTTACAGCAGTTCCACAACCCCACTCTCTTTGTACTATTGTGTTGATTTCTTCAACACAATTTTGGAATATTTTGCTTCTGTAAAAAAATGTTGGGTGTTTTGGAAAAACAAAAAAGTGTGATTGCTGTTATCTGAGAACACATCAGGGCTAGTCAGTTAAAAAGCATTCTGATTGCATCAACATATTGTTAGGCTAATCTCTGTACTCCAGTTAATTGTCATCAAAATATAGGATTGTGTCTACAGTGTAAGTTACAAGAGCATCTTCCCATAAAGATTATGCAAGTAGAGAACCTGTAGCAATTAGTTGTAGCATGGACATTGCATTTAGAGCTAGGATGCCTCTCTACTAACTTTTTCTTAAGGAGAGTTTTTGGTGAATCTTGAGATACCAAATTAGTTTGAAGACCTGAAACTGTAGGCATAGGAGAAGTTGTCTAATGCAGGCACCTAAATTAGTTGCTGCTACTATTTCTCCCTGCAGATTGTATAGGGAATTTGAGTCTTGTAGCTCTAGATTGCAGGCGACCTAAATGTAGCCTTTTTGTCTTGCTTGCCTGCATTTTTCAGACTGTGTCAAATGTCGAAAGTATTTATGCTAATAGTGGCTTATGGGCAAGCTGAGCTCTTGCTCCACTGAGTTACGGTATCCTTCCTGTAACTTCCAGCATATGCTATGACTGCTTCTCTGCCATCTAATATACTAGGTTTTGTAAGACCCTTTGTATGTTGTTTTGCAGAGTCAAGATTCACCCCATGTCTCTGGTGAATGTTAATCAGGCAGGCCACATTAGTCCAGATAAAATGGAACTAGAGTTTTTTATAACTCTGTTGAGTTTGGGAAAGTTGAGATTTTTCTGATAGGCCTTCTTTCTTATTTATATCTGAGATTGCTTTCTAGTATAGTATAACACTACGTAGTGTATCACTGTATAGTATAGCACTAGTATAACAGTTTCCAAGTAGTAAATGTCTAAGGTGCCTTCTGACCCTGAAGACTACTAATTGTCAGGATTTTAGGCCTGTTTGATAAGCGTTTGTGCATAGACAGTACTTTTTTCCATTTAGCCTAACCTCAAAAGGAAACTAGGCTTATCAAATCACAGTTTGTATCCCTTTCTCCCCTTGCTGCCAAATGTACATCAGTAATAACCCTTTACCCTTTTGGCCAACCACAGTGAATCTCAGTTACCAGTTTTCAAAGAGAATTAGGTTTCTGCTGGCTTAATCAAGATCAGTGGCTATGTGGCAGGGAGGAGCAGATAGAAATCTTGAGTAGTGTCCCTGTGAATTAAAAGGCAGGGAGAGAATTCAGCTGTTTTGCTTGACAGTAGACGTGCCCACTAAAGACATGAGCGCTGTTTAATCAATTAGTGTGCCTGTCGCTCAGGATGAGGCGTAGACATGGTGCATCTTGCTCTGCTGACAGAACAACTAAGGAGGCACAGCAGTATTCAGTGAAAAGGCATTGAATATAGAGGGGGAAGCCAAGGCCACGGAGGAATGAGCAGGTAGGGAAACATCTGTTAGTGTCACGGTGGCAGGGTGGGCCTTTGGGGGTGACACTGGCCAGATGGGAAACATGCGGGCGTCTGAAGGCGCTAGAATATGGAGTGGTAGTAAGAGCATGAGGCAGAAGTCTGAAACAAAAATCTGGACTCATGACAGACTGGATGCCAGATAATTTGTCACTGTTTTCAGTGTGGTGGTAGTGTGTATAGTATATTTTAATTATGGTTCTGTATTTGTACTGGGAAGCTACTATTTTGGTGGTACCTTTTAAGCAGACTGTAGCAAAGCATGAAGTCATGGAAAGGTAAATTCATAAAAATATGGATTTCTTACCAAGCTGAATTCTGTCACAACGCTGTATCAAAGAAAGCATAATATATATATATAAAAAAATACAAAATTGTAAATTTGTTTAAAGCAAAGTCTATGTTACCTACTATTATAACGACTAGCCAAGAATCTAAGCTGTGAAAATACTCAGAGGTGTTAGGTGTAAGGGGAAGAATCAATGAAAGAGAACCAGACGGACTGGTGAGAGATCAATGTTTCCTCCAGTAATCTGGTTTTAAAAATCAATAGCAATCAAATGATTTTTTAAAAAGTGTTCAGCTCAAACATTCAAGCTTTTTTTGTGTGTGTTCTTCAAGTGAACTGTCATGGCCTTTCTTCAGTAAGCAGTTGTCCAGATGGTTATTAAAAAGTTGTTGGATCTGTTCTGATTGAAACAAGAGAGTTGTGAATTTTTTAGTAACGGAAGTAAAGGACTTTTTGACAAGTGGCATTCAGAACGTTTTATTGACAGCAGCTATGAGTTGTACCTGAAGAAATATTTTTTTCCTGATGTCCTACTGATAAAAGAGACGTAGAACTATTGAGGCAGTTCAGTCAGAAGGGTCTGTCAATAGTTACACAAAGATTCAGAAAACTTGGAGACTACTATTGAATAACAGATAATATTTTAAACACTTAACAGAACTTTCTGCAGTATCTTGTGCAGGGCAGGTGAAAGAGTAGGTCATGAGTGAACAAGACAGCTTGGTGCCAGTTTGTTGGTTGGTCTTTGCGGTGAGAAGGGAAGAAAATGCGCTATTCATCTTCGTAAATATTCTAAATAATAGGGTTGGGTTATATAAAGTATGCATAATTCTGGACATACTTTGTTCCTGTTATCAAAAAAAAGACATACTTGAAAACAGACTGACATACAGTTCTGCACATTGAGAACTAATTAGCTTTAACATAAAATTGCTGCATTTACATTACATGTGAAATATTTATAGAGTTTTTAGTTAGAATAGCTGCTGGGAGAAACTTTATGGTTTAGAACCTGTTTCATTCCTTAAGGAATGGACATGGTAATGAGGATGGCACAGGCAATAGGGCAGCTTCTTGTTTTCCCGCACTAAATTGTGTTTTGCTAAGCTGTAATAGTGCAGAACTTCTAATAGGTTTCAGGGAGGAACTTCTAATAGGTAACCTCGGGGACAGGTTTAAAAAGTAGGATGTAGTTTAGCTTGCTTTTATACCAACAGTAGTACTGAAATATTCTGTGGCATGGACACCGCACCATAAAAAAAAAGGTTTGTACAAGTCTGTGCCTAGCAGTGGTAGGTTACCCACAGTAACTAGCTAATTTTAATATTGCTTGTGTCATCAGTATTTTATTGCAGAGATGAGATATTTATCAAGTTGGGAAAATACTAAATTCCTGGCTAAGGCTGATGTTTGATTAAGAGTACGGGTCAAAACATTTATGAAAATCTTCAGGTTCCTTCAATTTTAGTTTTTACTCGGGACTCAAATATCTTTACTTGTACATTTATTAATTTAGGTGTATAATACAATTTATCATATTGTGCCAAGCCTGTTTTAAAGGGTTTTGTACAAGCCTTGCTCACTAATGGAGAAATTAAGACTTGATCTCCTTAAAATGCTTCTTCACATGCTTATCTTCATCTCTGTAAATTTGCCATACTGAGATGGGCGCATCCAGGTCCTTGTCTCAAAGATATAGTATTTGAATGAAAGGCATATGAGGAAAAAGTGAGAAGTTTAAAATAAAGATTCTCACTCACATCTCTTGCCCAAAAAAAGGTAAAATAACGTAGTTAGGTGGTAAAGTTCTAGGATATATAGTAATGTGGTAATTTTTCTTTTTTTTAATTCTTTTGATTTGATTTATTCCATTTACATCTGTGGTGGGTTGACCCTGCCTGGACACCAGGTGCCCATTCAAAGCTGCTCTATCACTGCCTTCCTCAGCTGAACAGAGGAGAGAAAATACGAAGAAAGGCTCGTAGGCAGGGGAGAGCTCATTCAGTAGTTACTGTCACAGGCAAGACAGACTCAACTTGGGGACATTAGTTTGATTTATTACCAATTAAATTAGAGTAGGATAATGAGAAATAGAAACCAAATCTTAAAACACCTTCTCCCAACCCCTCCCTTCTTTCTGGTCTTCACTTTACTCACAAATTCTCTATTTCCTCCTTGCCAGCACCACAGGAGAATGGGGAATTAGAGTTGCGGTCAGTTCATCACATCTTGTCTCTGCTACCCCATCTTCTCAGGGGGAGAATTCCTCACACTCCTCACATTCCTTGCTCTGGCATGGGGTCTCTCCCACAGGAGACAGTCCTTCATGAACTGCTCCACCGTTGGCCCTTCCCATGAGGTGCAGTCCTTCAGGAACAAGCTGCTCCAGTGTGAGTCCCCCATGGGGTCACAAGTCCTGCAGCAAACCTGCTCCAATGTGGGCTACTCTCTCTTTGGGGCCACAGGTCCTGCCAGGAGCTGCTCCAGTGTGGGCTTCCCACAGGGTCACAGCCTCCTTCAGGCAACCCCTTGGCCTGTCATGGGGTCCTCCATGGGCTGCACGTGCAGATCTGCTCCACCATGGACCTCCATGGTCTGCAGGAGGACAGCTGCCTCACCATGGTCTGCACCATGGCTGCAGGGGAATATCTGTTCCTGTGCTTGGAGCAACTCCTCACCCTCCTTCTGCACTAACTTCGGTGTCTGCAGGGATGTTTCTCTCGCATATTCTCACTCCTCTTGCAAACCCAACACATCATCTTACAAGAGCAAGATGATTTTTTCAGATGTTTTGTTGAAGAGTATCTGTGAAAAGGCTCAGTGACTTAGCTTTGTCAACATGTTCAACTTAAACAGCTGTTTTTGTCAATGACAAGTAAAATCTAAATTGCGCATAATACATATTCTGTTTAAATTACCTAAATGTTCCCTTAAAAATTAGCTTATTTAAGCCTGAAATTATAGCTGCATATATCAAGGTCCATGTCCATTGAAATCTGCCTTAATCTAATTGGGGACAGGTACATGTTTACTATTTGAGTTTCATGGCAAATCAAAAGACAGTGGAAGTTACCGACTAAGCACTTGCAGCCAGTTCAGGGAAAGGCTAAACCAGCTTTTCACACCTATAGTGTCTTCTGCAGATTCCAATAACACCCTTCTTCAGTCTATCCCTATTACATGTGTTCAATTGACTGCCCAGTCAAGGCTTTAAGCCTTACTGCCTTCTAGTTCTTAGTGGGAGATAAGAGACAACAATAATTAAAGGTGTGGGAATATACAAGCATCAGTCCTGAAGCCTGGAAGAACACACTGACCTTAAACCATTGGTCCAGTTCAGTGGCAAAACTTGCATTGTTTGAAATACTAACGAAAGTTTGATACACTTTTTCTTTTTTTTAATGCATGCAGCACATTTCAAGTAGTACTTTTTTCTAGGAAAACACATGTATGCAAATCTTAATCAAATCCTTCATGACCTAAAGTCATTTTTAGTAAGCAGCGTATCTTTTTTTTTATTCAACAGTAAGAATTGGAATTCTTAAATGAATTGTGTAGTTGAATTATACCGATACATATATTTGTGTGAGAGCTTTACATTACCAAAAAAGCAGTTCCAAATTTAAAAATACAAGCTATATTTAATTACATGTTCCAATGATTACACAATCTTATTATGTGTATAATTAAGATGATTCTTTAAAACATGAATTATGATGAGTATTTAAATAATTGTCTCCTGCTTGTTTGTTTAATTCAGGCTTAGTGTCAGTCACTTCATTCTAACTTGATTACCTTCTTTATTCTGAAAACTCAAAAATGATTATTTGAGGACTTGTCTAAGTTGAGCAAAGTTACTGCTGTAACTACTAGAAGTATTTAAAGATATGCTGTGACTTAACAGATATAAGGTCCTTTCCAACCCTAACTATTCTATGATTCTATATTCAGTAAAACTAACTTGGGCTCTTTGTTTCTTCACAGAAATTTCCAACCGAAGGACTGGCAAGTGTTGTTCGAAATGTATTTGACTTTGACTCCTACAATAATGAAATGCGTGAAATTTTAATCAACACTTTGCACAAATATGGGATACCTATTGGAGCAAAACCGACCAATGTACAGCTGGCCAAGGAGTAAGGATAACATAAGATATATATTAAGAAGACAGGTTTCTCATGATCACTTTTTTATAGTGTGCTATCTTGCTGCTAACTGATTCAAAACCAACCTGGAATACTTGAAGTCAGTACTTCTTTGATTCAAATTTATATTTTTCCAAATCATTTATAACAATTTAAATTGCTTCATGATAGAGTATTTGCTTATTAGTAATATTTAATCTTGAATGTTCATGTACATATTGATAGCTTGTATGATAAACAGATACATATTTATTAATAAAGGGAAATACTTGTTTCTTTTCCTGTGTTTTTAATTGCAGCACATTTCTCTCCTGTTATTTGTCACCTAAATCAGTAGTCAAGCAAACAAGTTGTCTTCAGTGGTAGTGGGATTTTGTCTTTGATACTTACAAAAGGCTCAATAAAAACACTTCTGCAGAATAGGACAATGCATGTAAGCTCTAGGAACCATTTTTGTATGTATCTGTATATCATTATTGTTCTATAATTATGTTACCGGTTGACATATTACACCATATACTTTTCCTGAGGTTAGACTTAAAATAGCTTTTGGTTTTTTTTTTTAGGACTAAACTGAGTTATGACACAGATTTAACTGGTTCTTCTACAGTTCACAGAAGAAAAGCTTAAGTAGATCGTACTGAAAAGCAATGAGGAAACTAATTTACTCTGGCTTGAACTCTAATAGGTAATTTCTTTATGGAGAAACAAATATTTCCCTTTCACGAAGAAGGCTTTATAGATATATGGAAAATTGGGTTTGCCATTGGGCATATATATTTTTGTCAAGGAGGGACTGATTCTTTTGACACAATGTTCTGATATTAGGTGTCCATGTGTAGGTTTCTCCTGCTGGAGCGCCACCATTACTGTATCTAACAGCCTACATATACCTATTAAAAGAAGACTGGCAGTGTAATGCCTGTGGTATACGTTTTAATTTTGATGATGGAAGAATTAAATGCCTAGGGAACCAGTACTCGAGTGTACTGCACAGAACTACAGTGTCTCTCAAATTGACAGTGCACACTTCAAATTCTTGCCATGGTTTCTCTGGTAAAAGTTACTTGGTAATTTCTATTTTAAAGAATTATATTTATCCTAGTTTTTTGAGAAATTTGCACTTTATATGACTTTTAGAAGTATTAGGTGTGTGTTTACATGGGTTGATTGAAGAGGACTTTGTTAATGAGAAGATAGAGGATGAGGAAATGTAAGAGAAAGCTGTAACTGGGGTCTGTTCAGTCTATAAGTGAGAGGGTAGAAGAAAGATCTGATAATACTGAATAAGGGATATTCACCTGATCATTTTGAATCCATTACTGAGATTTTGTAGGAGAGGTTACATCAAAGATGACAGAATTACAACATGCTTATCAGAAACTTCACTTGACTAGCAGCTCTGAGTGCATACTGTGTATGCTGAAGGCCAGGAGCAGTTCACGTGCAGTTGATAAAAGCAACTTTTTCTTGGATCTCACCATAAAAGATTGGGACTAGGCTGACTGCCTGCCTCTGATGATCCAGCAGTCTTGATCTCAGTATCTCATGTGTCCACCACAGCTGGCATGTCATATTATCCTACCAAACCCTTATCCTACCATGTCACATTATGCCTTCCAAAACAGTCTTGCTGTTGGTCATGAAATTTAACCCTGTGGAGTTTTTAAACCATAGTGGGTCACCTAGAATTACAGATACACCTTTCAAGAATGGTTTAGGCACAGTTGATTCTGCCTTGGGGTTAAAGAACATCTAGATAATCTCTCTAAATGTGTTCCAGCCCCTACTGCAAACTCCCATGATGGACACACTGAGGTAATTTGGTGTAGTATGACCACTGCACAAAAGGTACTTCCTGAAGCTGCTACATGTTTAGAACGACAGTACTGACCTTGTCTATATTGTTTTCCAGAGATCTGAGAGTAGGATAATAATACTAATGGAATACTAGTGCATTCTATTTCCTTCAGAAAAGATGCGAGTTAACCTAAAACCTTCCTGATTTTTTGTCATGATTCGTGCCTGAAAACCTTCAGAGATGGAGTTCTGTAACCTTCCAAAGCAAGTCAATCTTGTTTCTAAATATCCATGTCATTAGAATGTCATTTCTAGACTAAAAACATCCAGTTCTCTCACTCTTCCCCATTTTTAAGGCCTGTGTTTGGTTTTAGTTTTCTTCCGTGATTCCTCTCCCCACTTGATTCATGTCCGTCTTTAAGCACCGTGTGTGAATCTCAGCAGGTTGAATTCTGCTAGAGCTGAGTAGAGGAGTATGAGATTATAGAATGGCGATGTATGCCATGCAGCAATCTCTTTTAAAACCCCAACAAGTTTGCATTTCTTGCAATGTTTAACTCGTATCCAGTTGGAGGAACATGTACTTCCAGATCCTTTTGCAGAACCCTGCATAACACTTGTCCCATCTTTGCTTTATGTAATCAATGTCCTTCTTACTGTATTTTTTCAGATTAGCTCTCTGACTTCTTAAGATCGCTTTCATTTTTTTGGCTTGTTTTTCTTCCTGCTTGTAGTCTCTCACAGCTTGGTAAACTGAAGGTTTACTAGGTGTGATTTCTATGGTGTCCTATTGACAACAGCGTACCCCCGCAGAGCTTTACTTCTGTGTTCCAGTTTTAATTTGCAAGGCTTTTAAGGCTTACTTGCTATCATAATTAATTGGTCAGTGTTTCTATTAAGTAATGTGAAAACTGGGATAATATCCCAAGCCTATTCAGCTGGAGGATGTTAGTCATACCTGCAGCAAAATCATTGCTATTGATAGGAGTGCTAGTCCTGTACAATTAAGAAGTTTTGTGATACAGGAGCATTTCTGGGAGATTCTGGGATAGGAAAATCATTATACTGAAATTCTTTTTCCTTTTTATAGGTTCTGTATGGTATGTCTTGCATCACACAACTTGTGAATGTTTTATTCTAGTAAGTTTTGGAGAACTCTGTCATCTATTACGCAGTCTGAAAGAAAATTTGAGTAAATCAGAATTATGTAAATTCCTGGTGAAACATAACTGCTGAAACTGTAGGAACATAAACGTGAGACATATGAGCAACACACTATAATACAGGGTCTCATTAGAAGGAAGTTTGAGGGTTGTATCCAGCTGAAATTAGAGGGGAAATTTGACAGTACCAGTGGCACTTACAGAAATTTTAGCTTAGGTTCTGGAATTAATATACCTAATCTTGGAAGGAAATATTAGATGGTGTCTAATGACCATTTAGAAAAGAATTCTTACAGTATTTTTTTTCAAGAGAGAAATTGATTTGTTGATGCTAATTTATCTACTTCCAAAATAAGTGTCTTATATTAGACCACTAATGTAATGCTTTAATTGGGCTTTTTGTTTCCTTGAGTTAGTTTATGTTGTTATGTTGGCGTTTTTTTCCCAAATAGGATGACCATTCTTCAAGGCACTGACATCTTCAGTATTTCATGTTATAACATCGGGATATTGTCTGTATCTCCTGCTCTCACCTGTCCAATAGTTTATAGTTTTTATCAGTATTATGTGTAACGCAGGTGGCTCATCCACAATGCTTTGCCAAGACATTGTGCAAAAAATGGATCACTCACTGTGCTAACTGGCTGTTTCCTTTATGTACAATTACACTTTGTTTTTCCTATTGGCATCTGTTGCATCACATTTCTCTGAACTCATGCTAATCTGTCATTTTGGAGCACAGTTCAGACCACTTGCAATTCTCAGGTAAAACAGCATTCAGCTCTAATTCTGGCTTTTATCCATGATGAAACTCTCATTCCATATTTTCCCTCCCATCACTATCTGCTTCCCAGTGCTTGCTATGACTTTAATATTTGTTTTATATGAATTGCTTTTTTTATATGTAATGTAACTATATAAATATTAACTGCTTTCATTTTGTCTCGAGACTGTTTGGTTTTCTTTGGTTGGGTTTTTTTAAATTATTTTTTCCCCTGGTAGTCTGTAGTTAATTATAAGACCTGTGTCATGCCATACTGTGTCTCTTGTCAATCCTGTGCATTGCAGGGAAAGAAGGTGTGTGGGGGAGGTGGATCTGCACTTGAATGTTAGCAAATGAGAGGCCTAACATAAGACTGTTCTATATGTCTACTGCTTACATTTTTAACCAAAAGATATTTAAATAAAGTAAGGAATTTCCCAGGTTTCAAACTACATCTGAAGACTGAAAAAGTTAGATAGGTTAGAAGCCTTTTCAGCTAGACAGAGCACCGGCTGTTACTGAAATCATAGAATCATAGAATGGTTAGGGTTGGAAAGGACCTTAAGATCATCTAGTTCCAACCCCACTGCCATGGGCAGGGACACCTCCCACTAAACCATGCCACCCAAGGCTCTGTCCAACCCAGCATTGAACACCATCCGCGACGGGGCATTCACAACTTCCCTGGGCAACCATCCTTGAATACATTCTGTGCCAGTGTTGAGCTGGTTTACAAGATCGTGTATTGAGCAGCTTTTTTGCATGCCAGAGTCCATGTGTTCATCTGTACTAGTCTTACGGCTAGCTGCAGGGAATTTGCATTCATTGGAGCTTCAGTCTCGTAAGATTTGTAGCCCTTTTCAGGATGTTCTCAGAAGGCTATATAAGTTTATAAAGCAGGTTCTGTTGACTTCTTAAATACATTTACTTGTTGGGTTTGTTGGTTTGTTTCTGTTGGTTTGTTTGGGGTATTTTTAATTAGCCTGTAATGAAGTTATTTTCCAAAATGAAAATTACAAAAATTAAAAGAAATTGCATTCCATAGGTGCCACTTGGAAAAGTTTTCTAACGGCAGAAGTCACTAGAAAAATTCCTTTTGACAGATTGTCTCCCCTTAGACTGCTGTGCATGAAGAAAATCAGTCTGAATAGTAATTTTTTGTATAATTGCTCCATCAAATGTAGGTCCTGTGCAATCACCTTTTCTAAACAAAATGCCTGATTCTGTAACCATTTCATGGGCAGCAGTGGTCATGTTGAAACCAGGATGTAAAACTTAAATTAACATAAAAAATGTTTCTAATTTTCCTGAAACAGCACAGTTTTATAGATCCAAAATCAAAGAACTGATCAGGAATAATTCCCTAGAACTTGCTTTCAAATCTTGGCTTTCTTACAAGATTACTGCAGTCTGTTATGTAGTTTTCCTGCCCTAGAAACTCTTTCCAGCTTTTGAAGAAAGCAAAAATCACGATTCACTCTGCACACCCCAGCTGGAGAGAGCAGAGAGGTTTCAGTACAGTTCTTACCCAGTTACTGCACTTTTCACGCCCATCAGATCTCTTTGCTTCACAGATTTTTGCCAGTGACAGCATTTCCATAGTATTCTGTCTGCCTTTTATGTAAATGTATTTAATTAATTAATTTGAAATACAGCAGTGTGTCAGGAGCCCCTTGTGAAGCTTTTTGCTAGTACTGTCGCTTCAAGTTATTTTCAGAACGTGCTTGTTACTTTCAAGTCCAGGAAAAGAAGATAATTTCCCTCCTTCACTGCATATCATATAAATTCACAAGAGGAAGACTGTTAAGATGTTTTCAGTGTGGACATGTTGTTCCAGCCCCTCTACACCCTCACTCTCTCCTGAAAATCATTTTGGGGGCAGACTGGTTAAGACAGCTTTAATGCCAGCAGCTTATTCAATACTCTTAGTCTTTCTTAGACCTGATTTATATGAGTGAACAATGAGATGCAGTAAAAAAGACTTGTCAGGCTCTGGAAGAATAAGATCCCCATTACTCTTGGAAAAGAACTCTGTAATATGAATTCTACATTTTGTTTTATTCTGAATTTCTGATCTGCCTTCCCCTCCTCTTTGCTGTGCACGATGACTTGGTCTGCTGCCTCAAAGAAGTTAAATTATTCAGAAGCAGGGAAGAGAACAAAACCTCAAGAATCTAGGAGAAAGGAGAAATCGGTTTTCCTGAGGGAAGAGAACTATTAGCAAAGCAAATCTCCAGAAAGCTGAAACAGAGTGGAAATGTTTTGTTTCTTTGGGAATGCAATCTGTAATTCTGTTGATATATAAAGCAGAGCATTTGGTTAGAGCTGGCTATTAATATATGCTTTGTTTTAAAATTTAGTAACTATTCATGATTATTAGTGAGCTTATTGATTTCTAGGATATTGTCCAAAGGATTAATGTGTAAGGAATTAAAACCGAAGTCCAGACCCTTCTGGAAGTTGATGTTCCATTGAGCTAATGGGAAAGAATTGTTGCTGATTATAGGCATATCAGCGATTATGCTACTTGGAGTCACGTAGCAAAAGAAAGTCTCCAATTTCTTTTTGCACACAAGACAGTTTTGGCTCAAGACATACCCAATGTTTTGCCAGCAAATCATTATGAAACCCAAATGGAAGGCTGAAGTAAAATTCCATGGATAAACTGACATTTAGTCTAGTGTGACTGCTTGCCCATTTTGTGACTGCATGAATGTGTTTATCTAAGAATTATGTATATGTTGAAATAGCACATCCTGAATGTTTTTTTCCTAATGGTGTTAAATATTGTAATCTACAATATATTGTACTGGCTTCGTTTTTTTTATTTGAGTCTGACTTAATTTATCTTCTTAATTTGAGAAGAATCTGGCTAGACTAGCTAGGTATAAAGCATGGAAAAGTGCAAACTGAAGTGGGAAAGAATACAAATAAATCACTCTTCAAACGTTGGTAATTGTTGATATTCTTTATTAGACAACAGGCAGGCAGTGAAGACTCTTCTGATTCTTTGACGAAGGCAGGGAATTAATGAGATGCACTTTCCTCAATACATGCCACAATGGCATATTGCTGCAGATGGATATTTATCTGTGAGCACCAATAATCTTCAAAACCCAAACCATTTTCTGTTTGCAAAAAGTGGTTTTGGCTATCTCACTGCCTTGGCAGATGATCCAAACGCAGCATGCTGATAGAAGCTGGTGACTGCCTGTGAGTACTGGCTTCTCCTTGTTGCTTGAGGTTTGGTGTAAGTATACCAGTAAGAAATGTTAATGCAGCTTTCCTGCATGAGCTGCAAAGATTAGAGGATAGTAGGGATCAACTCCCTGAGTTTTCTTTCAAGGTCTCAGTGGAAAAATAAAATAGAATTCTAATTCCCTAAGTTTGATACGTAGTTCAGCTGAGGTTTTCTGATTTGCAATCCCTTCTTATTCTGAAAAGGGTTTCAAGAAGTAATTAAACAAACCCCTAATGTCTAGGAGGTCTGAGATGTTTGGTGGGGAGAAGGAAAATAATTGCAACAGTAGGAATGAATATCATCCGACAGGACAGAAGAGACCAACTACAGACTTTTAACAAAGAGTCCAAGAGAACTTCCTTAAAATGGACTTTGGAGATATTTATAGAAACTGGGAAAAGTTTCTATAAACTTCTGGTTTTCTGTTCTCTTGCCCAATCTTGTAGCTGTGTAATGGTGTGTAACAAAGAATGTAGTTTTGATTGGAGGTCTCCTCAGAAGCAACTGATCCCAAATGAAAGAAACCAAAAGTGATGATTTCATTAGCTTGAAGGTATTCATGTAAATTAATGAAGTCAAACTGCTTTTAATGGTTGAAAATCACTTCAGAGGAAAGAAATAAAAATTGTGGCATCCCTATTTTGTTGTCAAGCTATTTTGTCATACACTAGCATTTTCTTTTCCTATATAAATGAGCTTTGCTGTAGCCCATATATTTCTTCTCTAAATAAAAGGTACAGAAATGAAGAGGTTAGACCAAGGCAAGCAATTGAGGCTTTTGAAGATGTCACTGTCCTTTTTGTAGACTGTACTGACCAGAAGGCAATGGGATACTCCCATGTCTGTATTCCTTTGTCTTTGTTCATGTGAGGAGTGGCAATATGGGTATGGAAATAAATTATTGAACTTTTAGTGCATGGTTAACTTGCCACAGTGTTTATTATGCTTATTTTGCTGGTTTCCTAGATGAGTGTGCCACTGACAGAAGTTCCTTTAAGCAGTACTATCACACCCTGATCTGAATAAAGCAAAGCAAGAGGTGCTCTGGATATATTGTATTATAGATGTCAAATAGTTCAGACTGGAAAACTTTTCCTTTTGAGCTCATATTATGTGAATTGCTGCTTCTTTTATGATGCTGTTTAGGTTGTGACTGTATTAGTATTCCAGAAGGGCAAATTTTTTGTGATTTAAAACATAAAAGAAATGAAACATTTTAATGAGGAACCATTTTCTACGAGAGAGTCTTCAGATATGACTCATTGGAAAAATGTAATTGTTTTAAATTATTTACTGCCATATCAGTTGCTGGTTAATGAATGTAAAAGTTTGTTTGTTCCTGTATTGTTTGACAGACTGCCACTACCAGATCATAAATTTATGGGCTACTGGAAAGTCACTGAGCCTGGGAATGCACAACACAAACTGCTGTGTCCAACAGAAACTCAAAAAATAGATGTAAAGGTTTGTCTATTTTTTCTTTTTTTAATTCATATAATGCTGGTTTTATGTATTGGGGTGCAAAGAATCGAAAATTTGTCTTAATTCCTTCAGGAAAATGAGTGTATCCAAACCATGGTCTTTATTCTTTGTTCTTGGGATTTTATACTGACTAGGAAAATTAACATTTTTGTATACCTAGCCCACATAATGTAAGATGTGTTTTAAAATCAATAAGTTTAGTCAGAAGTTCTTTAAAAGAGGTTTTTATAAGGATATTGACAGTACCATACTAGAAGGAGCTGTTTTGGATGCTTAGAGGTGGCTGGTTTCAGTTCCCAGATCTCAATTTTTGGATGAGATCAGAGGCTGAAAAGAAAGCTGTTTTCTTATCTACTTCACATGCAGCTGAATTCTTGTGGGTGTTTGGCACTGCCAAGTTTGAATCTGAACCCTTGGTACAATTTGACCTGCAGCCAAAGCTTCTAAATCCTTTTCAGCTTTGAGTTTTGGCTTAACTTCACTGATTATTACTCCAGTGAGTAAGTAAAAAACCTGAACTAATGGGATGGTGGGGTGAGATTTAAACTTTATATAGTAAGAATTTGCCATTGAACTTTCTTGAAACAAAAAATATCCTGATTTTTATCTTGTACAGACTGTGTTTTATCAGTGCATGATACCTTTTTCCTGCTACTGAACAAGAGTGGGTCCAAACCAATAAAAGACTAAGGAGGAAAGGCATGATGGTTTCTGTTCTGTAAAGGAAAGGGCACTACAGACATTCAGAGTGCTTGCAGAAAAATACTTCCTTTTCCCTTTTATTTATTTAGCAATTAGTCTGTTTCTATTATTAATGGTATTAAGTCTTGAAGAAGACTTCTAGATTTTCGTAAAGAATGGTGAATGGAATATTTTGGCAAGCCGTCATTGTTACCATTTGGTTTAGGGTCCTGTGTACTTAAATATTCAAGGATTTCCACTGGAACGACATGAAGCCAGGTCTCTCAGTTTCACAGAAGAACTCGCTTTTTGGACACTGCCTTTGGAGGAAGTTAACTTTGTTTGCGATGTGGCAGTAACAAAAGGTGTGGTAAGAAAAGCTACTGACTTTTGTAATTAACCCCAATATTATAAATATTATTATATTCCCCAGTTATCAATACTGGGTCTGGTCTATTCAACTTGTTTATCAGCAACCTACTGAGATTCAACAAGGGCAGGTATAGGGTATTGTACCTGGGTAGGAAGAACCCCAAGTACCAGTGCAGGTTGGGGGCTGACCTGCTAGAGGGCAGTTCAGATGAGAAGGAGCTGGGAGTATTGGTAGATGAGAAGTTGACTATGACCTGGAGGTGTGCCTTTGTGGCCAGAAGGCTGAATAGTATCCTGGGGTGCATCAGGAGGAGTGTAGCCAGCAGGCTGAGGGAGGTGATCCTTCCCCTCTGCATGACCCCGGTGGGGCCATATCTGGAGCACTGTCCAGTTTTGGGCTCTTCAGTAAAAGGAAGACAAGTTGTTACTGGAGATGGTCCAGTTGATAGCCACAAATATGATCAGGGGACTGGAGCGTCCCTCTCACGGGGAGAGACTGCAGGAGCTGTGCCTGTTTAGTCTAAAGAACCGGCTCATTAATGCATGTAGAGAGACTCTCATAGGAAGGGACTCTTATTAATGCGTATAAATATCTCAAAGGCCGGTGCCAGGAGGATTGTGCCAGGCTCTTCAGTGGTGCCCAGCAGCAGGACAAGGAGCAGTGACCATAAATAAAGCAACAAGAAGCTTCACTGCAACATGAGGAAGAACTTGTTTACATTGAGGGTGGCAGAGCACTGGAGCAGGCTGCCCAGTGGGGTTGTGGAGTCTCCCTCACTGGAGACATTCAAAACCCTCCTGGACACATTCCTGTGTGACCTGCTGTAAGTGGCACTGCCTTGGCAGGGGGTTGGACTAGATGATCTCTAGAAGTCCCTTGCAGCTCTAATGATTCTGCGATTCTGTCATCATCTGCCACATTTGACATATGTACTTCCAGAAGAGCAATACACTATGTCAGTAATCCTTCATTAATTTTATTTTCTTATTTCAGAAGAGGAAGCTGAAAATGTTCTTTACGTTACTGCATGCAATCCAGTTTCCTTGTTCTTCATGAACGTTTCTAGTAATAGTGGATACTTTGTGGATCTTTATGACCTCTTCCCAAGAACAGTTGGAAGTGTCTGGCAGCCTTTTGTGACTGCGGCACCATTGGGAAATCCACTCAAAGGTCAAGTGGTTCTACATGAAGAGGAGGTAAATAAATTAGAATACAGCTAAATGTTTAGTGATGAGCAAAGTAAGGTGGGGTCACTGAGGAGTCTACCTTTGTAGGTTGAAATAGTCTGGACAAGCCTTAGGTCTTTTTCCATACTGTTAACATTAAGATAGACCTTAATCCCTGAATGTGACAATATGTTTCATTAAACTACAAACTTGGTTGCAAAAGTCATTGTATACTTAAGACACCAAGAGTAATTTTAGACTTCTTGAGAAACTTAAGTAAGCATCTTGCACTGAAAAAATGATGATAAAGGATTCTCATGTGTATTGCATAATTCTAACCATGGACTACATTCATAATTTATTTGTGGTTGGTTTTTCAATGAAGCAACAAAACTCTGGTCAGACAAATGCTGCTGTTGTGGTGTTAAGAGCCACTGCTGTCCTTCCTTACGTTAGGATCTTTATATTTCTAGTTCCTACTGAATCAAAAGAGGGATTCTCCAGTAGTTTAATTTTTCCACATATAACTTAGGTTTAATTCCTAACTGTTCCTGCAGTAGACCCATGGAAAAATCATGTGCTTTGTGCATGAGGTGGATATTGCTGTATATCAAATTAAACACATTATTATTTCCAAGAAAAACAAGAAATGTAAATGATGTATGTGATGTTTTAGAGGTTTGTCTACATGTACTTGCAAAAAGGCCAAGAAATTCTAATAGTATTTGTAGATGTAAGAAGTTCCATTTATTAAAAAAAATCCACTTGACATCTGGTATTTCATAAGCAACGTAATCCATTAATTAGACAATACCAAAACATAAAGATTTTCCCCAATTTTTTGTTTTAACAAAGGTCTTTGGAGATCAATGTTTCTGACTTAGTTATAAAAAAATGGCTATTTTAAATGGATCATAACCTTATTGGAAAGGATGAGATGATGATATTGGGCTCATCAAATAAGCCTGTATGATTTATTTCCCAGATGACATCCATCTGGATTCAATAGAGCCCGTCAGTGAAATGAAATGAAAAATCACCATTCCTGTCCTTTTAAATAAAATTTTATTAAAACTAAACTCCTCATGGATTTAACTTAATTGCAGAAATCAGAGGTTTATCTGCTTTTAAGCCACCTTTACATCTTCTTGGAAGAAAGTGCAGGTGATTCTGTTCCTCATGGTGGCCATTGGTGTCAGTGATTGCAGCCTGTTTTGACTCAGACTGAGCTGGTAGACTTCGGAAAGATTCTCCATATAAAGAATCACAGACTGGTTTGGATTGGAAAGGACCTTAAAGCTCATCCAGTTCCAACATCCCTGCCATGGGCAGGAACACCTTCCACTAGAACAGGTTGCTCAAAGCCCCCATCCAACGTGGATGATCTAAAATTATTTCCTTGTAAGATGGGAATTGCATGCATCTTTTAAAATCAGCAACACCTCTGTGCTGTCCTCCCCCAAGTACCTCAGGGCATACCCTATTTCCTGTAAAGCTTTGTGCCTGCCTATTTCACTTTTCTTTTTCTTTCTGCAGCCATTGCTTTTACCACTCAAACAATACATAGACTGAAAAAATCTTGTAAACTTTATGCATTATTTTATATGGGATTATAGGAGCAAAATGCATATAGAGCATCGATTTCCATGTAAATCTATGAATTATCTGCATATTTCTGTTTTCTCTTACAAACACTTTGCTCTTTTGAAAGGCTACAACTGTAACAGAGTAACTTACAGTCTGCCTCAGAGAGCACTACAAGGTTTGCCCAGGCAATGCCCAGCCAGCATCCTTTAATGCTGCTTTTATCTTTCTCAGTCAGGAAGTGGGGCAGGGAGGGAAGGGAAGTGTTTGTCCCACGTGCTGCCAGAGCTCTTTGTCAAATCTCTCTGACAGCAAGGGAGAGAGAATATGGCACAGAAGCTGACACAGACATCTACCTCACTTCATGTAGAAGATGGCAAACAGCCTTTAAAAGAAGGCTGTAGTCTAGCCTGAACACAAGTAGAAGTTGTATATGAGAGTACCTGCAACATACTAGTAGTTATATCCGAGCCCTGTGACGCCCATAATGTTCTAATGTATGTTTTCAGGAAGAAGGGTATGTTTTCTTCAAAAACTTGTTTAGTTACTAAATTCTCTTCTTTTCAGGGGGAGATACATAGGACTCATTTTCCCTAAGCAAAGAAAAGATGTGCTTATACAGAAAGGTGTGCACCTTCTATTAAAAAGGTGAAGACTTTCCTTTTCTGTAAGATTATATCTCTCCCCTCTGCTCTCAGTTCACTGAAATCTCTAGTACAATCAAGTCTCCCAAATTGTCTGATACCATTTGCATTAATTAGAACACCAGTAATCTACTTGCATATTTCCCCGTCTCTAAAGGCATGGAGGTTAGAGCCTCAAATCCTAAATTATTGCACAGACTTTTTTCCTTTGGACCTAATGAGCAATACCGGAAGCTATTGGGAGAACTGGCTGCCCTGGATTTGGAGAAGGCTGAGGTTCTTAATGACTTCTTTGCCTCAGTCTTTACTGGCAAATGCTCTGACCACACC
>JAOEHY010024495.1:9685-23914 GCA_025447955.1 Psilopsiagon aurifrons
CCACCTATCAAATTGATGTCTCTCCAACTTAGAGACAAGGATGTCATGTGGGACAGTGTCAAACACTTTGCACAAGTATCCTTCATGAGATTTAAATGAATAAACAACTCGGGGGAGTTTGTTTTGGGGTATTTTCTGGAAGGAGATTGTTTTTTTCTGGCTTTTCTTAACAGCTACAAAAAAGTCACTTATTTTTATTTGGAAAACTCCCGTAAGAACCCCAGGAGCTCAGGGCTGCAAGCATTGGTCAAGATGACTTTCATAGAATCACAGAATGGTTTGAGTTGGAAGGGACCTTAATGCTCATCCAGTTCCAACACCCCGCCATGGGCAGGGACACCTTCCACTACAGCAGCATGCTCCAAGCCCTGTTCAATCTGGCCTTATTTCCCTTTTTTTAACTCAAGCTCCCAATGGACTGAATATTAGTATCTGACTTTTCCAGTGTGGGAACAGAGGCTGGGACCCATGGCACATCTTGCCAAAGGTGACACAGTAAAGCCACACCGCTGCTGTCACACAGCCATGATGAGAAAGAAATACTCACTCCTCTGGTCTTCCCCTTCAGAAAAGGTGCTGCTTCTGAACCCTGGGATCAGCATTTGCTCTTGATGGAAGAACTAGGGCTCTATCCTTGCTTCCAGGAGTACAGAAGATTATTGGTGCTCTGCAGCTCATCGTTCCTCCTGTTGCTTGTTCCAACCATAGGATTTTTAGGCAAGGTTGTCCTCTCCATGGGATCATCTACCACTTGCCAGCCTCAGCAAACCCAAACATTAAAGTTTGAAACTGGACATTCAGGAATGATCCAAGTAATGAAATAGCTTGGCACCTGGTTAGAAAGAAGTGATCACGCTTTCAGTGTAATAGGGATGCTGACGTGGGAAATTCTGTGTGAATAATGGATGTTTGGAAATGCTTGGAGCATTTCAAATGGTAAGGGCAGTGTATTTTCCTGTGTTCAGCAAGCCAGTGGCGGTAGTTCCCAGAATTGTTTGGACTGTAGCAATACATTTATAATTCATAACAAAGAAGAAATGTCTTTCATTGAGGCAAGAAGACACAGTGAAGTAAGAAAGTTGACATTACTCATATTCTTTTGTTATGAAATACTGTCATGCAAAGGTGTTCAAGGATCCTTTTTCTGAGCAGATAAACAGCTATTGACGGATTTATTCCATATTTGATGTAGTTTTTCAAACAAGGTTTCTTTCTTACAGCCTGTTTTGCAGGGGATTTAAGCAGATGCACTCTGCAGTCTGGAATAAGCGTGTCTAGACTGCCTTAACACATGAAATTCCTTTGCTTACCAAAAGCTGGAGTGTAAAGCGGTACTACACATTTCATGAGCTGTGTTTAAGAAAGAAATGCACAGCACAAACCAAACCTCCACAAAACTCAAAGCTGGCTTTGATTCATGGGGTTTCAAGTTCTACTTAAGGAATCAGCAAGCAGGATTCAGGAGTAGTTAATAACAGAATGTATTAGATGGTGCCTAATAACATGGGATAATCCAAGAGGAAAAGAAAGGGCAAGGGATAAAGGCATGTCATCCTAGAACAGCCAGATATTTAGAAACGAAGCCTTGAGAATTCCAAACCATGAGAATAACTCAGCTGTCACTGTCAAGCGACATCCTGGGCACAAAGTATGGGAGGAAACAGGGATGGAGAAGAAAAGGGTATTTCAGTTTTCACTGTGATGAAACACAGAATCCCAGGAGCGCACCGTTCTGATAAACCCCAGCTGGGAACTGGATTTGGATTTGGATTGAAACTCCACTGTTCATCCCAGACACAATGGGATTAATGTTGTTTCTCAAAAGGAGTGGAGCTGGAGGCTACCTTCCCTGTCCTCAATCCCATTCATTTTGTACCCAGCTTCAATCTTCAGCCAAGAATATAATCTTCCTTGGGCTTCCACCTCCTAGAAATGCTCTTCTTCTCACAACCACCCCAAAGCTCCTCCTTCACCCTCTGCTCGTATTTCCTAGTATTACTTGTCCCTTCCCTCCAAACTTCATTTGTGATTAAAGTCACCAGGATTTTCAAGAGCCTGTGAGTTTTGGATGGTTAATTCTGGAAACGGTCTCAGACTGAAACTCAGTGCCAAACAAATACACTTGGCACTGACACAGGGCCTGCCGTCTTCATTAGGAACCTGAAGAACATAAAGGGGTCTGAATTGTTAAAGCAAGTGGCCCAAGTCAAACTCTGGAGTGAAAAGCCTCCAAGTCATTTGTTGAAAGTGAAAATTCAGAAGAAACTGGCTTTCAAGCCATATGCAGGCATTCAACTGATTACCAGTTCTGCTGAGCATCAGCTTTGGTCTTCATCTCTGACTGTATTGATTCTACATGCTTATTCCCACCTCTGGAGCCCTGCAGAGTGCCCTTTGCTCCTATTGACAACCTGGCAGCACCCAGCCCCATATAGGATCTGTGTACAGCCCTCCAGAACAGGAACAGCCTACTTTCCCTTCCGAGCAATCACATCCTGGGAAAACCCAGAACCATCTGCAATGGAATCCTGGCCCAGCTGAAGTCAATGAAGGCTTTGCCACAAGTTTGAACATGGCTGGGATCTTGTGTTGTCTGCAAAAGGCGTCTGTTTCGGTGTCCCCAAAAGACCTCTTTAAACAAGAACAGGCTGCCCATGGTTTTCATCGGTCTCAAATATTTTCTATGTTGATTTTCTTGGCCAAACCCCAGGTTTGCCATTGCTGTACTGAACACTCTGCCGGCCCGCACTCCCTCCAGTGTTGTATTTTCCCTTCCTATCCCAAACTGCAGAGCAGTGACACTCTGAGCCATGAGTCCCACCCCTTGCTCCTCCCCAAATACCTCTGGTTTATATTTATTCCACAAAATGCTTCAGGATCATTTTGGGAGGAAAGACACCCCAGCAGTGTAAGAGGACACCATCCTTTGGTGGCCCTTTCCATGAGGATGTGACTGCAGCCCAGCAATTTGCTATTCCCGTCCTGTGAAATCAGAGTGCTTCAGAGGTATCAGAGGGATCAGAGACTTGGGTGTGGGGTTTCTTTTTGCCCCATGTCCACAGCAGCAAAGGATTAACTGGAGAAGGGCTGCCCATGGAGGTTTGTCTGAATTCTACATGGATTGCATGCAAACCATGGTTTCGATCCTTGCAACACCAGTGAAACCACCATGACCAAAAGGATGGCCTCAGCACTTGGCCAAGCATGGTTTATTGCAAAACTGCTGTCTCAGACAAGTCACTTATTGTCTTTTCATCTGTCAGCTAGAAATAATTGCTGGCATACGATGCGAACTTTTGGGTCCAGAAGAACCATATTCCTCCCAAAGCCAGAATAAAAAACAGATGGCTGCTGGCATAGCCCTTATCCACCTGGTGAAGACACTGCTGCTTCTCCTTTATGCTGAAATCCTGGGCAGAAAAGCACAGCTCAGTCTTGCTGGTGAGGCTCAGGGTCAGCCCTTCATCCCATCTGCTCTGAATCACCCACTGTGGCTTGGGGCAGGAGCAGACGGCTCCAAATCCTGAACCACACCGGCTGAAGTCCACAGGGGAAGTTGTCAGAGTTGTGATGCAGAGCCAAGCAGCACTGGGTTTTGGGGTCTAAACACATTACCTTTCCACTCACTGCTATTATCTATCCCTTTCCAGGCACCAACCCCCAAAAACATTCATGTCCACTATGAACCTTTCTGGCCCACCAGAAAGACATATACTGCAGAAGAGCACTGTGCTGGGCAGGTAGATGAGGAAAGTGATGCACAGGGATGGATCTGCTCAGCACTGCACCATGAATCACTGCAGAGCAGGCAAAGCACAAACGTATCTCTTAGTCCAAGGCTTCATTTTGCTTTTTTCATGTGTTAGCAGCTGTGTATCCCTCTGTAGCTGCACTGCAAAGAGGAACTGGTGTCCTACGGGTGGCCACCTGAGCTCTGTCCATCGGTGGTCTTTGGGCAGAAAGAAGATCTGGGGTCTCCACAGCCAGGAGTGACTGGATAACGATTATAGTTTCACTAACACTTCTTCCACAAACCAACAAGTCTTCCAATCATTTTTCCAAAGGTTCAAAACCAGAAAGGAGACTTTCATCCTGCTCTGCCGTGCTCTCTCCCAAAGTCTGCATTTTCTTTCAAACCATAAACTGGGAGGATGTGGTTGCTTTCCCTTTCAGAAGAATCAGTATTTTTTAATAACACTCACCATGCTGATGAGATCCAGGAGAGATTCCTCACATTTCACAGCTGAGGGGCTGGGAACCCTTTTCTGAGGGGAGAACTGATGACACAGGGCCACTCCTGACAAACGTCAGTCACCCCTTTTTTCTTAAAAGCATCCCAAAGGATGCTGCAACCACTCAGGTCTGTGTATTGGGCCTAACAACTCTCATTTCCAGGCTGAGCAAAGGCTCTTTGCACATCTGTCCTGCTGTCACTACCTCCTACACAGGGACAATATAAAGTGTGGAACACTGGGCTTCACCCACATCTCATTGCCATCACACGAAGCCCAGTAAAGACCTCTTCCATCCCCAGCTGATGCTCCTGCTCACACACAGCAATGTGAGGGCTTCATCTCATTGAGTTTGCTGCAGGCTGTCACCTGCTGATATGCTTTTTATTTACAGCTGCCACATCAGCTTCCCCATATGCATTTCAGCATGGCAGGCAGGTTACTTTAGTTGGGCAGTATGAGGATTGGGTCCAAACACAGGCAGAGATTTGCTGGTCTCAAAAATGTACAGAAAAAAAGTGCCTTTTTCCATGCTTTCTGGGGTCTGCAGCAACAGTAGGTTCCTGGCACCCTCTAATGGAAAAATTAAGTCACTGACTTACCATCCCTTAGGTCTATGAGTCTTGGCTTTTGCATTTCTATTTTTAAACTAATATCACAGGAATAACTTCTAGCCATGCACCATACACCTTGTGCCAGCGTGCACCCAGAGAATGTGCCGAACAAATGTCAAGGCTGCTCTTGGGAAGCAGAGGCTGCCTGGTGACTGCCCGTAAGCCCTGGAAGCCAGCACGCACAGGGATTGCTGCTTTACTTACGGAAATGCAAAGCAGTAGCCAATAAGCTTTGACATTTGTGCCTTGTTTGTGAATTGAAGCGACATGCTCGTGGGCTAGTCATGTTACATCGCCTCTCCCTCCCTTTTCCCTTCCTCTCCCGCAGCCACATGGATAGGGTGGTATTTTCCAGGGTATTTTTCCAAGTTAGGCAGTCTGGAAGCATCTCAAATATCTGCACAGGTTAGATGTAGCTCTGGAGCTGGTTTGTAAAGAGAATTACTGCTCTGAATTATAAGAGACTTTTAAATCTTAGCTCTTGCTAGAAAGTGACACACATGGCCAAAGAAGTCCTGCACACAGCCCTGTAGCAGAGCTCTCTAAAAGGTATGTCCTTGGGTGGTGGGGGATACCTGATATTTAGAGGCATGGAAAAAGCCCGGGTGGTGACAAGCACAGCATTCCTGTGATGATCCAGCAGCCTCACGCACCCAGGCAGAGGGGGCATCACACTGTTGGCTTTTGGGATCTCATGTAGGAGTTTGGCTTCAATCTGAGGATCCCTAGATGGACCACGGGGAAGGACTGGCTTTTCTTTGGGTGGCTCAATGAGGTCCCTGCCCCAGGTAAAGCATTCCATTTCTGTTCATTGCTGACCTGCTAACAGAGGATGCAGTGAATAAGTAGGACCCAGCCCATCAATCATGCTCTCACCCTTTACACACAGAGAGAAACAAAGTCATTTAGATAAATGTTTATTACAGTGACATCTAATTTCCAGGAAACACTGATCCAAAACTCTGGATTTACTGCAGCGTGCAGGAGGTTTGCAAACATAGCAGTGTGTAAGGTACCATTTCCCTTGGCAAAAGGCTCCCCCAAAACCAATGAAAATGAAAGAAAAACTGACCTGAGCATGGCAAGTGTGCCACTGCTGACACCAAGAGTATAGCACCCCAGAGCTATCTGTGCCTCTTTTGTCTCACAACAGAGAGGAAAAAGCAGGCTGCAAAGTGCCATATGAAAAGCATAGAGGACCAGTATTCCCTGAGGCTAGCTGAGACCGTCGGATGTATCTCACCTATAAGTTTAAGGCACAGTTGATCACAGACCTCTGGAAGTGGAAGCTAGTACTCAAATTCAGCAGGTCTCTTCTAAAATCCCTTTAAAATCCGTTTACTTTGAGAATCCCAGTTTCCACAGCAACAAGACACACAGCTCTCTGCGGAGCTTAGGGCTATAAATAAACCCTGGATCTATAGTTGTGATATTAGCGATGAGGGCTTTAAAAAATCGCATGTGGTAATGAAGGATCAGTGCTGAAAGGAAACAAATTTAATGAGGAAAAGATGGTTCCTATCTCAGTTTTGAACGCAGCTTTGAACAAAGGAAAATGGACAATACACACCATCTAGAAAGATCCTGCCTGTTCTAAGGGTCCTCCTGATTTCAGTGGATTGCTGGAAATGGTACCTGACAATATCCTTTTTGCCTATGTTTAAACTTCACATTTAAATGGTTGTCTTAAATAAAGAAGGAGAAATGGCCATTAGCCATTGTTTTCGTAGCCTTGCTCTTTCTGGGGAAGCAATTAAGGCTCTAACACTGGGCCAGATTTTAACATCCTTACGCATATTGAACCCCGCCTGCCACACCAGTGACTCCACTGGCTCTGCTCTAGAGCACATCCCTATTTAGGAAAGGACTTGTACATGTGCTAACTTTAAACATGTATTTTAATCCTAATTGCTTTTCTGAACTGGGACCATTGGCTGCTGCAGGACTGCCTGGAGGGGAAGATGCTATTCCATGAGATGCAGTCAGAGGGCAGGAATTTCGTCTGCTAAAGAAGAGCTGTCTTCACCCCTGGACTTCAGGGTACAAACAAAGACGCAATCCCTTAAGGAAAGATAAATATTAGCAGTGTTAAAAGCAAAGAGGAAATTAAGTAACTATCACATGGCATAAAAACAAGCTTGTCAGGGGAGAGAGAACTGGCTGGTTTGAGCTTGCACAACATATTTGTATACAGTAGTGAGGAGGAGGAGATGAGGACGGAGAAGAAAGGAAACACAAATCAAAGAGCTATTTGGAGTTTCCTCTATTACAGACAGAAGGTCCATGTTATTCAAACAGATGTACTGCATGTCACCAGCTTTCTGGTGTTTGTTATTTTAAGGATGGTCTTAGGAAGAAAATAATTTCCACTCTGAGGCTCCTTTATATCCATTTTAGGCAGTCTGTGGAGAGAAGTCCGAAGAGTGGGGCTGTGGAGATTCCTCCAGGCTGAGCTGGTGATACATCCTCTGCTCTCTTCCCAGTAGGCAATTTTACTGAACCGGGGGAAGGAAACGCAGCAGCAGCTCCACCTCAGTTGGGACAGAACCCCACCATCAGCACCACAGAGCTGCATTGCTGCTGCTTGTGAAGGGGTCAAAGGAACTGGGGGAAAAAGGACATTTGTTATAACGTGGGCAAAATCCAGACAGAGCTTGTATGTCTACGGGTGTAAATTCAAAGCTGACCTCTGGCCAGCAGCTCCCTACACAGTCCCCCTGGGCTGGGGTGATATAAGGGCTCTGCAGTGAGACCGGGGTGATACGTCCAAATGTGATCCCTTCAAGTTTAACCTGGGATCTGTGTTTTCTGTGGCCTCATCACCAGCTGGAAGGATGATGTGGATGATGGTGTGCAGTTGTGCCTCTCTGAAATAACTGACTTCGCAACCCAGAATAAAACAGGTCTGCAGACATTGCAGTCCCCCGTAAGCAGAATCAGGTTTTGTTTCTCCTGAAGGTGCTGGCTTGCCCATAGGAAGAAAAGCCAGGAATAAAGCATGTTATTCTGGTCACTAATATGAGTGGTCTGATGGCGAGATCAATACAGACAGTATTGTATTATAAAACTAAGAGCAGGACAGAGCAATCTGCTGTTGAGGCAAGTCTTCTATAGGCAGCTCTGAGGCACACGCACCAGGTTGACCTGATGTCTTTCTCCAACAATGCCACATTCCAAACAAAACTGTGCTCTAGGAACTTTTTTGTGGGAAAGAAGGATCATAAACATTACCCTTACACAGGCAAAAAAAGTTAGAAAATTAAATGCATTGCTGCAAGTTCTGGGCTCAGAGTGCAAACACTGAATTCCTGTACCTTCTGCCCTAGTGACATTTCTGGGTTGATTCATGTTTTCCAAAGGGCTTTCAAGCTTCTCTGCTCCTTGGTACCACTTAGTCTGGAGAAAAACAAAGCAAATGAAGACACATGAAAACCCTTCTCCTTCAGAGAATACATCTGGCATAAGACACACTGTCTGGGACTGAGAGTACATTTCTTTTCCTGTGATTAGCTGATCATCATGCAGGACATTTTAGAAGTTAGCACTTTTAATGGAAGACACAAAAAGTTGGAATCAATACACAATAGTAAAAGGCAGAAATAAAACAGGCATTGCAGAGGAGGCCCATTCTTTGAGGGCTCCGTCCTGCTCGCACTGAAATCAAAAGGAGTTTTGGAGTTGGCTGCAGCAGGAACAGGAACAGTCCTAAAGGCACTAATTAGTACAGCTGGTTGAATAATGCATAATGAACAGTTCATTCAGCTAATTTCATCTCTTTTTCTATTCATGAATTGCCCGTGAACCAATCCCAATTTTCTCATTTTGGTTGTCATTCAGAAGTTATTTGTGGGTTTCTTCAGGAAATCATTCCTAGTGTGCAATTCCAGCATGCAACACGTAAATACCCGAAGCTTGCACAGAAGTGTTTAAAGCGTGGGGTTAGCAGGACATTATCCCTCTTGCCCAAGCTGGTATTTCTGTAACCAAGTGCAGCATGAACTTTAAATGTTGCAAAGGAACCCTGAACTTTACATTTGTATTCAGTAAATACTTGTGCACGCTCCTCTCCTTCCTCATGCTTTCTCCTTGCATTTTAAATGGATCTATCTGGAATACCAACCGAAGGCAGAGAGAGAAGGGATATGATGTGAAAACACCCCAAGGAATGTCACTGGAACAGCCAAGTAAATATTTCCAGACTTTCCTTTCCAGCTGTAAAGCGATTTGGCTGTCGCAAAGAGTAAATTGACAATGTGTAATGGATGAAAGTTGTAATTGGAAAGGATGACTCCACTCTGGGTTGCTGCACATCCCTCCCAGGCTGCCAGAGCAGGACCCTGTGCATGGGGCAAACTTTGGCTCTGGCCCCTAGGTAGCAAGCAACTACGTTAGCTCAAGTAAAAGGAAAGTGAAAATGACTGCAACACGCCCTCGTTTCGTAAAGTCACCCAGAATGTGACTTTCCTGCAGTGATATTAAAGCAAGGAAGAGCTCGGAGCAGGAATCTGAAAGAAAGAGCTGCCCTGCAACTAAGCCGGCAGGGATGGGGAGGCTTTACAAAGACTGAGGCATCACTGTCATTCCAGCACACAGCTCTGGGGAGGCAGGGCCAGGCCAAAGCACCGGCGGACATGGGAACACAAAGAATGCTTCCTGAGTTGGATGCAAGGAGTAAGGGAAGGGAGCTGGGGAAATCGTTCTGGGCAGCCAAGGACTATGCATTTTCACGCTGAAGCCAGTCCCATGGGGAATCATGCAGAGCCAGAAGGGTCTGCCTGGCTTCTCGGTCCAAGAAGGGATGTGCCAGGGGTAAACGATGGGAGAAGGGACACAGGGACACAGGGCAAAGGAAGCTCAGGGCGGACACACATACTGAGTTCTGAAAGGTGACAGATGAGAGGGGTGGTGATCGAGGGACGACCTTCACTCAGGGAGAGGCAAGCCTATCCTTCGTGCTTTTAGTTGGTAAAAAGCCCTGAAACACCCTTATTTAAAGACACGTCTGTGCCTGCCAGAGTCTATCGGCAGAGGGCAGTGACACTCGCACACACACATATTCCTGCCAGCCTTGAATCCATCCTGCTTTTGCTGCTGTCACAGCAAGGACACCTTCCACCACCCTTGTCCAAACCAAACGCATTCAGTTTATTACTTGGAAGGCAAACTACAAGCGATGCTGCAGGCCCAACATCTGGCTTCTTTTTTTTAGTTTCCCTCTTCCCAAAGCCCATGTGGTATTTTTCTGTGTGCTTCAAAGCAGAGATTTGTTTGTTTTTTCAAAACCAAAAAGCTCCAATTCCAGCATCTGCGAGAAACCTTACAGGAAATAACCCGTGTGCACAGAAGTAGTTGAGCGAAAATGCCATCGCAATATTTATCTTTCCCTTCCCTGTACCAGCGAGGACAGCACACAATGCCATTGCTCCTGTCACTGCATCCCAGCAGAAAACAAGACAGGAGAGTGCAGGGTGGAGCTGCAGGATCAAAATGCTTCACTGAGGCTGAGTGGGGAATGGGAGAGGTGAACACTGAGCAGGTCAGAATGGGCAGTTTTACGTGGCAATAGGAGCAAGGTTTGGCACAGCACAGCCAGGAAGGGCATGAGAAGAGAGGCAGGGGATGATCAACAGCAGAAACTTTGCTAGAGGTGGGATAGGGCTGACAAAATACAAGGAGTTGTCTCTGAGTAGCATAAAAGGAGCCAGAAGCTCTAGGGTGAAAGTCCATAGAGGTGCTATTCACACACACAGAGCTGGTCCAGAAGTATGCGTTCTCTCAGCTTATTTCCCCAAAGGGAGGAAAGCTGGCTTGGGATAGAACCCACACAGGGGAAGGATGCCCACCAGTTAACCCATTCCCAGTGAGACCAAGCCAGCAATGGGTTCATCTAGGGCTTTGCAAGTGATTTTGGTAGAAGACTTAGAATTTCCAAGCTGAATTTCTGGCAGAAGTGCTAATATTTAACCACATTTAGGAGGTCTAGAAATGCCAAACACGCAAAACCTGCCCACTTAATAACCAGAGCTGAACAGCCCCCTAAAGGAACTAGGAAACTTTTAAAATGTGATAGATAAAAGCTCTGAAAATGTCCCTATGGAGGAACCCTGTGGGCTGCGAGCAATGAGCATGAGATAGATGTGGGTAACGCTACTGTCCTTTAACCAGCAGCATCCTGAACAAAGCTCCCCCTCTCATTTCAGTGGCAGAGATTCTCATCTCCTGCTGACTCCTTTCACTCTGGACTCACACTGTATCATTTTAGCCCATTTTTATATGCTTTTGGACATTCCACGTAGCATTGAGTCTAACTCACATAAAGAAAAAATTATGTTGATGGATTTGGCTACATTTGCTCTGACATGCTGTTTAAAGGGAAAGAAACACTTCAGCTGGGCTTCCTGGTTAAACAGGATTGAGGAAACTGAGTACAAGAATTCAGAACCTTAAGACAGCGGGAGAAAATGGAAGGAGATGTATCCAGTGCTGAAGAAATCAGCCCTCTCCCCCCACCTCATGGGGACACTCAGTGATGCTCTCTGCATGTTTCGAAAACCAAAAGAAAATAACTGTGCTTTCGATTATTGTTTACTGATGACCTTGACAAGGAATCTTCTCCAGCTGTTTGCCTCAAACAAACAAGGAGAATTTACAGGGTGAGAGGAGATGCTGCACACAGGACAAAACAAGGAGCCAGTTCTGGTGTCCTGAGGGCTCTTATGGGATCATGGCTCTACAGGCACCCCAGAACGACCTTTACTCACAACCCGCTGCCTTGAGCAAGTGGTAACACAGGCTCTCCCAAAGATGATTTATCTTGCTGAGGGCAGCTCCTTGCTTTGCCTGCTGGCTAGCCAGGAATTCTTGGTGGCTTGTGACAGACTCATATGTCATGCTCCACTCCATTTCCTCTGACTTCACCCAAAGCCACTTGTAATGAGAGAAAAGGCTCCCAGTTCATATGGTACACTTCAGATTAGGGCTTGTCTTACTGCCTGGCATCGAGGACAAACAATTTCTGCTCTGGCTGGAAACCACTGCTGTACTCACCCTTTAAGCAGCAAAATTCTCATTCCAACTTTCATTTGGCTTAGACCTGGTTCCCAAGCAGAAAAGTTTAAACTTTCACCTTGCTACAGGCCAGGCAATCATCGGATACCCGACTTTGAGCACAGTGTAACCTTGTCAGGATGTATTAATGCTGGGATAAAGACACCAATATAAGCAGAAAAGCCACCAAAGAACTCGGTGTCCTTACGTCTACTGCTGCGAATCAATGCAAATCTTTCCTAAGAGGCTGACAGCACTTCCTCTGTTTTCCGCATTATCCCGTCCTCCAACAGACAATACTGGGCACGGCAGGAAAAGGAAGCACATACGGTTTGCACTCAACGACAGATCGCTACAAGGAAAGGCTGTGGGATTTTCAAGGACCCTCTCAGAGCAGGAGTCTATGGCACAGAAGCAGAGTTGTGCAGCTTTACAATATACGATATTATGCAGTTCCAGTAAGCATCCTTTGACTGCTTACCCTTGCATTTTAGTATGGCTTCAACAAACTCGTTTGATGGTCACAGATATTCCACAGGGAAATAAAAAAGGATAAACTACCAGCATTTGGAATTTTTGTGGTGCAGCAGTTTGCCTTTGCAAGGTGCATAATGAAGTTTCCAATAAACCATCACCCAAAGGAACAAGCCTTTTTCTCCTACACAATACCAACACAAGTGTTCACACACCTCATGTGACAGAAAGCAGCCTGCATTTGGGCACAGTGGGCATCCCATACAGATCAACTCAGGGCAAAATGCAATTGTGCTTCTAAAAACAACAGTGTCAGACCTTTTGTTTATCTGCGCTGCAGCAATACTGCACTTGCTAAAATAAAACACTCGCTCCCTGTCTTCCAAGATTACCATCATACAAAAGCCAAGCCTGGAATCATTCTTTGCCTGCCTGGGGCTGCATTTAAGAATGTTATTCCTGGCCTGCTCCACTTAAAGATCACCACCCGTATCATTTATCTAGCTGATGCGCAGCCTGGCTACCAGGCTGCAGCAGACACACAGCCAAGTCCCATGGAAAAACGGTCTGGAAAGAAAAGAAATGATGTGCTGGCCTCTTGGTTGCTGGATGCCATCCACATAACCAGTAGTCAAACCTAAAAACGATAGAGACGCTTCAAATAGTGCATTGCTGTTGACCAGAACCCCAGTTCACAGTGCGAATGTGTGTGTGTGTGGGAAATCACTTCAAGAGGCCTTTACTGTTGCTTATTCCCTCATTTTTAAAGGCAATCTGCAATCAACCGCCCAATTTGGTTGGACCACAGAGCGTGGTTTGGTTTGGTGAGGCTGTCCAGGCAAACACTGGTGCCAAAAGCTGTTGGCATCACAAACCTAGCAGCACCTCATGCCACACTGTACCCTTCTGCTATGCCTTGGAGGCCCTCCACCATCCTGAAACAACCGCTAAGAGAAGACAGCAGCACGGCCATTCCCCCTGCTACTCCATAAGCTCCTCCTCGCTTGACAGAGGATGCTTTTGACTGCAAAGCAAGGCAAGAGGGGCGCGCCGGCCGGCATTACAGCAGCAACGAGCAGAGGAAGGCGGTGAGCCAGGCAGGCCCTCCTCCGGGGCGACCCTCTCCCTGAGGGGGTGACAGCAGCCCCAGGCCCACATCCGCCATCAGAGCTCTTCCACAGGGTGCAGAGCAACGCACCGCCGTGCCCTGAAGTGTGTGTGGGGCACGGCCCCACAGGCGGGGGCAGCCCCGGGACACCCCGCAGCGCAACCCCCCCCCAAAATGACCCGAGCGGAGCGGCGCACCACGCACCCCCCAACAGCGCCGCACACAAAGGCGGCACTCTCCCCCTGCCTCCCCTATTTAGGTGTCCCTTCAACCAATCAGCGCCAGGGGCGGGATTAGCGCGGGAAACAAGGTGTTGATTGACAGCCCTCTGAGGCGCCTCACCTTGCGGGCAGAGGGAGTGGGTGGAGCCAGCGCGTCGTCAGCCAATCACCAGGCGCGCGTAGCCAGCTCAGCCAATGGCGACGGTGGTGGGCGTGGCCCGCGGCGGGGGTCAGGCCGGGAGCGGAGGCGCTCCCCCGCTCCTTCCTCTCCGCCGCGGGCTCTGGACTGCGCACCGCGGGATCCCTCCGCCGCTCACCGCCGGCGGCCGCTCGGCCCCGTGTGCCCATCCGCCTGCTCGCTGCCTTCCCGACAGGGATTACTTCCCGCGGTAGTGGCGGCGGGGCGGCTCCCAGCGCGGCGGATGGAGGCAGCCGGCGCCCGGCTGGCAGAAGGAGCCGCCCCGTAAGGGGGGAAGGACGCGGGAGCGTAAAGGCCCTGCTCGGTGCCGCCGGGCCCTACCGGGCACGGACCC
>JAOEHY010024497.1:0-18810 GCA_025447955.1 Psilopsiagon aurifrons
CCTGACCCAAACTGACCAAAGAGGTATTCCATACCACAGCACATCATGCCCACTATATAAACTGGGGGCAGCTACCCAGAAGGGCTAGATCACTGCTCGGTCTGCCTGGGTATCAGTCGGCGGGTGGTGAGCGGTTGCATTCACTTCCGTTGTTATTTCCCTTGTCATTATTATTATTGGTGGTAGCAGCAGAGGTTTGTGTTATACCTTAGTTATTAAACTGTTCTTATCTCAACCTGTGGGAGTTACTTTCTTTTGATTCTCCTCCCCACCCCTTTGGGAGCAGGGGGGAGGAAAGTGGGGCGAGTGAGAGAGCAGCTGTGTGGTTCTGAGTTACCAGCTGGGCTTAAACCACGACATATCTCCGGTGTTGAACACCCAGAGACAGATGTTGAAGCTACTGGTGTTCACTGTGGGTTTGTTAGGAAGCAAACTGTCAAAAGCAGATGAGGGACTTTATAAAGGTACTCTAAAGAAATCATCCCATGTAAAAGGTATTTGACTTCTCTGCCTCAGAGCAAGCTGGCACTTTGATCTTCACCATCTTCCCTGTAAGTATTATTTGGATTAAGTATATTTTGGGACAAGAAAGATCCTTAACACCTGTCTTCCCTCTCAGCATGGTATGAAAAAGCCAGAGCTAATAATTAATTTGGTGGCTTTATGGCAGACTCTAGCTGTAACATATAAAATATGTGGCATAAATATATATCTCCTAAGCACATGTGTTTTCTCATTTCTCTTTTGGCAATTGCTGAGGTGAGTATGAGCCATGACATATGGAGTATAATCTTCTTGGGGTCAATGCAAATGGGCATTTGAGGGACTAAATGCCCTAACTGGGTATGGAGTGCCCTGCCTTTATTTTGGCTCCAATGTCTGATCTAACCCAACGTGCAGAAAGGCAAATGAGGGTCATTCTGTTCCTCATTGCTGCACAATATTGGTGAGGGTGTTAGGACATAGAGCTCTAAGGTCATGTTTGTCTTCACTGTGTTGACAACAAGAGCCATGGCTTTACTGTGAATCAGCCTATTTACACAGGTACCTTGTTCATCTATGTAAAACAGGCAGGAAAGCAGCATTGCTTTCCCGTGCTCTGTGCAGAAGAATAAACACAGCTGTATGTAGAGAAAAATGCAACCAATGTGTTTATGAATATACAGAAACTGTCCTGATTAGTATTTATAAAGTTAAAAATTACTTAGGCGCTGTCTAATCAAAAATATATTTACCAATTTCTTTGCAAAGCAGTATGCATTATCTAAATATTACAATCTGAATATGCTGTCATGCTTGTCAATTTGCTGGGTTCTGTGATGTTGCTGATGAACAGTGACAAGAACAAACTGCAGCTCCTTTAAAGACTCTCAGTACCTTTGAGCTTTTGCCTTCATGAAAGAGCTAGGAGAATAAATCATGTGAATCTTCTTTTAAACTGGTCATTATCTCCCACAAACAATGCCCTTATTCTAATGTGATATAAATGTGATTCCTTGAGTTGCTGCTGCTGGCTTAGATGCACTGGCAAAGATAGTTGTACACCCAAGACTCCAACTTCAGCAGTGAAACCTGACTTCATTAAACATGAAGTAGCATTGCCCTGGATATCATTACATTTACAGCCAGTTCCTAGATAAAGGATGCCCACCTTTATGGCCACATTTCAGAACACTAGAATCCCTCATTTTCCTCTGGGAAAATACAGTGCAGAGAATTAGGAGACCTGCTTCTGTGGTTCTCAGAGTCCCCAACCCATGTGCTGCCTTGAGATAGCTCTCAGCCAGTACTCCAGGTCCCTATTTAAGTATGTGTGTCAGCCTTGATTACCAGATTGCTTACGGTCACATCCTTTAAAGCTGTGGCGGCGTCCACAAAACTCCTGCTTTTTCTGGTACAACAAAGCAGCTGGGAGTCCTGATAGCTCAGTGCATATTGGTTTCCCAAGAAAATTCTGTTGTCATTGTGCTACTTCGGATAGTGCCAGCATGGTCCTACATCTGGTATCTATTGAAGATAAGTTGTGCAGCTTTGCAAATTGACTACTTTGATCTCCATGTTAGTTAAGTTATATCAGCTCTTTCTCCATGTAACCACTGTTTCACTTCAGAGATGGACATTGAAGTAATAGTGACTTGCTTTGAATTGGGGCTGCCTAGCTTAAGGCAGCTAACTCCTACACCTGACAGGTTTTTTAATTGCAGTCAAATGAAACAGGGAAGTAAACAAACAGTAAGTCAGCAGTCAGAAGTAAATATGGCAAACTCTGCTTTAGCCTATAGGGGTTGGTATGATTTAGTACTGTTGTTTTACTCAGAAGGTGATCAGAATGAGTGCAGAAGAGTACAGTTTGCCATTTGTGTTGTTTATGAAACACTACAGTCACTAAGAAACACAAGAGGGACTTTGCAGGAGCATGAAGGAGAGGCAGAAGAAACAGAGAATGTCACAACTGGAAACTGAAGAGCCTGGCTACTGCAGATAAGCAGATGCTTATTACTTAATGCATGCAGAAGTATCACGAGTCAGGTAGTATGGTTGGCATGCTACACAATTTAATGTGCTCTGTTTTGGTTTGCTTCTAATTCCTCTTTGCAACTTATAACTGCTTTTTCATAAAAAGCTGAGACCTGCCCCTTGGTATGGGAATGTGCTGACTTTTGTGCACATGTGATAGATAACAAAACTTATAGACTTCCCTCACAGCTTGGGTTTTTTTTCATATCTGCAAATAAAACTGTAGGCACAAACATTATCTTTTGGATGCAGAGATGCCTACTGAGCCACTACTTTTAGGTCAAAATCATGGTCCTTGTTGAATAGATCTAAAGGAAGAAATTCCACTGATTTTGATAGCTCAGTCTTTTTGTGGGACAGCTGCAGCATGGGCAGAAATCGAATTACCTGCGTTGCATAGCTAGAACACAATGTTTGTAAAAGAAGTCTTTTATGAAGTCTGCCATCCCTTAATAAATATAAGTAATGATAACAATAAGAAGCTTGATGTAATTATTCTTGACCCTGTTCAAAGCTTCTTTCAGATGACAGAAGCATGAAAGACTTGGTAGCTAAAAGAATGTGGGGGTTTAGTAGAGAAAGGTTCTTTCAAAGGCATTGCAAAAGGGGAGGAATAAGCAAATAAAAAGGGAGACATACTGCGAATTGCAACCGCAAAAGTCAACACTGGACTATTCAGCCCCGGGAAATTCAAAGAAGAGGGATCTACTGTGAATTTAAGAACACTGTGGTTACGCTGTAGTTTATATCTTGTGGCATTCAAGTAATCTAGTTAGAAACTGTGTTTTCTGTGCTTAGCAAAAAACATAAGAGAAGAAAGTTTTGCTTTGTGCTTTGTAATGTTGAAAGCATTAAGATCCATAAACAATAGCATGGTCTAATTAAGTTTTGCAATTAACTCCTAGAATTATTCCAGAAGTTCTCAAGGTTCTGGCAATGTTTCCCTTTCTCATCTGCATCCGCAATCCTCATGATGTTCTCTCTAGTCTCATCTGTTGCACACAGGAATGGCCACAGAGATCACCGTTTCTCTCATCACAGTTCTTCACTGGCAAAACTGCTTTTTAACGTGGTAAAGGTATGTGATGATAGATTTTTATGTAGAACACATTTGAATCACATACAGCTGAATATAAAAATACCCATTTTGTAAGGTTAATAGCACTGTTATTCAATTTAGATGTACTTCCATTTGTACATTCGTCTCTATCACACAGCATCTCTAGTGAACATCTCTTCTGGAAACTTCTCAGATGTTCTGGTCAGAGACATTTGCAGGCTTTGTCAGCACCATATCGAGAGCACTGATCTTAAAGAAATATCATTTCACTGTTCGTGTTTGCAGCAATTATATGGTCCAACGTGGTGACAACTGTATTTTACTGAAATTTATTTTAGAGTTTACAGTAAGGAATTGATATGTTGGGAAATTTACCATCAAACCTTGACTTGCAACATTTCTTGGTACACAGCAGGCTAAAATTTTGACAGATATTTTTCTCCAAATTGTGAGATTCCATATAAAATACTTTACAAGATTACATTTTTCTGAAGGTTGCACATCTCTTTCTGGGTCCCGTGGTTTTCTATTTTATATTTATATAAAATCATCGGATGGTTAGGATTGGAACATGTAAAACACTTCTATGTTTGCTAGCATAAACTTCCCTAAATAACTTATATTAGTCTACCAAAGCAAACATGTTATGGAAAGGAAATAAACAGAATGTGCATTTCCAGTAGAGAGGGGTTTTTCCCCATTAGCGTTTATTATGTTTCTTGTTTGAAGCATGTGTTGGGGGGTCTAATTCTTTGCTAAATGCGGACAATATTTATTATTAGCTTTATTTTTTGCTCCTTAAATGTTTCCATTAAGAGAGTAGTTTAAATATTGTTAACAACTGTTATGCTTTGCATTCTTTTTTTAAAGTAGTGAGTATAAGAAGATGATTTTGAACATGACCAAGAACTTGTACTTTTTAGACAGAGTCAAGATAAGTTTGCTTTTTTTGTCAATTGTGGGGCAGTTCCTTGGCTCAAAGCAACAACAAAAACAAACAATATTGAAATATAGGAACAGTTTGGCCAGGTGAGAGAGCATGTTTCTAAGTCAGGTGAGCTTGGCATGCATGTTCTTTTTACTACAGAGTAGCAAATTCTTGAAAATCTCATTATCCAAAATACACAGAGAAGGTTTGGATGCCTTCATTGCATCAAGTGCTTATATCCATGTCAGTGCGTCCTAGAACTCCTTTCTTCCCAAATCAGCTTTCCAACATCTGAACAAAGAGGCAAATGCCTTCCCCTTCATCTTTCTTCTTGCCCCTACTGTTTTTAATTATGTATGTCTGACATGCTAACAATCAGGCACATGCTCATTCATTGTTGTCTCATTTCAGCTGCCTGATAATGGTTTAAGAGGGATGATGAGTGGAATTGCACATCAAGGATTCCTTTTGTTGATGGAGTAACCAGGAGAGCATTTCCAGTTTGCAGCTTGGCTCTGGGGCTTCAGAAGCACCACGATGTTTGATATCTACTTGGTTGCTTGCCACCAAACTCGGGGATCAATCACTATGTTGTGTGAGGATACATTAAAACACAAAAAACCAAATCAAGACAAAGAGCAGGAAAAGAAAAAAGCAGGTAAAAACCTGACTTTCATTTTGAAATTAATAGGTCATCTCACAGATGGAAAACTTGTCTGTTAAAAAGCATGTGGAGGAGCAAGCGTGTGTGTATGAGAGAGAGGGAACATATGTATGTCTCTGTTTCTCTTTCATAATATCTCAAAGACAAAATAATTCATAATTTGATTCCGCAACTGTATGTGAGCTAAAACAGGAATTACACTGAGCCATTCTTAGACAGCCATTTCCTTGTTAGGTCAGGGCTCCTTGTGGCAAATCTGCATTCTTTGTAATCACTTGCAGTCAGTCAGATTTTAATTTGTCTTTGTCTTCAGCCCTGCAAAGTTTGGGCCTGGAATCCCTTTGCTTCAAGGATCAAAGAGTGTTTTCCCTGTGTATGTCAGGCACACTTATGAAATGCTCTTGTATGTTTATGTAGCTCAATAATTATTCCATATTAACAAAAACAGATTGATTCAGGAATGTTTTTCTGAATAGCCTTTTTCAAATCTTGCTTTGTTGTAATTATGGCACCTCCAGTTCTGTTCTTTTCCTTTTGAAATACATTGTAGGAATTCTCTACAAAATCTATAAAAACCCCATTCAGGGATGAATGGCTTATTCTTCTTATCTTGTTAATCAATATTGTTAACTAGCTGTGATGGACATAATTAATGCAATGACCCTAGCCTCTGTTAATTAAAGATAATTGTTCAGTCACATCCAGACTCCAGAATATAAGTGTGTGAGCATAAATGTCATTATTTTAGACTCTACCATGATGATTATGAATTCTATTTTCTTGATAACAGCTGATTTTAATTCTAGCTCACCCAGCTAAGTTGAAAGCCATAAAACGGCCCTCTTACGTCTCGGAGCTGGATGTCTAAATAACGTATTAGTCTCTTGCACTCTTAGAATCAGGAGCGGTTGATGAGGGTCAAAACAGAATTCCACTACTTACTGGGCTCTGATGCTGGCCTGAATCCATTTCCCAATAGCTTGGTAAAGTGCTGCCTGATGAGATGCATGTCTTGGCTTGAAGTTAAATGGTGCTGATATCAGAATAAACCTCCTGGATTTTGGTATGTGTTTCATGTATCCTTTTATCAGCTCTATTTGTTATGCTTTTGCTGTGCTTCCTTGAGTAAGAACAAAAGAGTACACTTATTATGCAGAAATTTCATGAAAGCTATTTAAAATAATATTTGAGGAGGAAAAAACAAATCAAAATGAATAAAAGCCTAGGAAACACATGATGAAGCAGAATGAATATCAGAGCTATTAAATTAATAAGCTTGCAAAGCATTATTTATGGTATTTCAGTTGAAGTTTAGAAATTGATACTGACTTTCCCGAAGTAATTGAGTACCTTTGTTGTATTTCAGGAATACATATTCAAACCCACTGTATCCAATCCTTGAGGAGAAAAATTTGTTCCACCTGCCAAAAATCTCAGGAGTTTCATCTGATTTTCATCTTTTCAAGGTAAACAACTGGGGTATGGTGTTCATTCAATGAATCTGTATAGTCTGAGGCTGTCTGTAGATGGTTGTCTTTGTTCTCACAAGTTGCCCATTAAAAAAGTGTTTGAAGCTGTGCAGAAGCAGTAGCCTAAAACAGAGATTTGGCAATTCCGCAGCCCCACAAGCTGTCCTGTCACAGTGGTTTACTTTTAGGTGCACCCTTCCTTCCCTAACAAGTACATATGCCATTCTCAAAACAGTAGAAATGCATGTGAAGGATGTTATTAAGGGCTGATGTGCTCAGGAAGACTATGGGCTGAGCTCCAATGTTGAGCCAGTCTGAAGCCCAGCAGTATGTTCATGTGGAGCATCTCACACTCTTGTGGCTGGAGGACCTCCCTCAGCTGTGCCCCAGTTCTCAATGACCTGCAGAGGAATGCAGGGTCCGGCGCTGCTGAGCCCTCCAGCACTTCTACAGTCAGATCAGTTGATAGGACTGAAAGAGCAGGGAACTGAATGAATGGTCACTGAGCCTCCCAGTACAGGTTTCTTTGCAGTATTCATAGGTGCAAATCAGATGGAGATGGAGGTGTTCAGTACTCTGAAAAATGAGTGGCAACAGATCAGGGCTGTCCCCTCAGAGTTCGATGGCTGCTTTCTGATGGCTTTGAGTTGTAATGAGTGGCTGAGATAGTAGTCCTTTTTGCTACAGCCATGAAGTCTTCCTGATCACCCAGAATCCCATACCTGCTGTTTCAGTTTATTATTCCATTTCTCTTTCCTATTTCTTGCTTCTTTTTTAATCTGAATAAGCTTCTCCGAGATTCCAATTTTTTTTCAGTGAGGGCTCTTTTCTCTTTCAGAAAAATTCTGCTGTGTTACACAATTTGTAACATGCTTTCCAAGTCCTTAGCAGCTACATGCAAAGCTTCTAGTAATGTAAAAGTTCCATGCTTAGTTTGCTGCTATGTTGGTCCTTCTTTTGTAGTGTTTAACTATTAACGGGATAGTAGCGTCCTTCTTTTGTAGTGTTTAACTATTAACGGGATAGTAGCTTAAGCTTGGCATAGTTTCAACTAAGGCAGCTTGAACTGTGGTTGGACAAGTGTGCTTGATGTTTGCTGAGCACACTGGAAAGGATTGCTCAAGTGGACCTGTTGAAGCTGAACTGGTTGTGCGTAGGGTTGTATCAGCACCAATAGCAAGTGCACTGTTGACTGTGTACGCTTCTTGGCCTCCTTGTGGCTGTTGAAAGAATTAACAGGATTTAGGCCCTGAAGTGCTCCACCAAACAACCTGCTTGGCTATCTGTTTCAGGCAACCTTACACAGGGGTCTTGCAAAACTCGTATGATGATGCAAAGAACGAGGCTCCCCAGATATGATCTTTAAACAACATATTGATGAGAGCTCATGATTTTTAGAAAGCATTCAAGGATATATAAAAGAAGCAATAGAGTGAATTGGATAGTAGCAGGAACAGACAGTTCCATATTTAATCTGTCTTGCAAATCTACTTCTGCAAGTATTTGCAATTCTGCCAATAGCTGCAAATGTTATTTGCTAGTGCAGCACACCATTTCCAAGTAAGCAGTAAAAATCTCTTGTATATCTTGGTTTCTCTCCTCATTTCCTCTCTTAGAATAGCGATAGCTTAGCTACAAATAGTATTGTTTTCAAACAAAATTTCAAAGCTTTATTTCTTTGATTGTAGTCATCACCTGAGAGGCGATAATTCGCTACCCAGTGAGTACCTTTCCCCTGCTTAAATGGAGAACCCTGCTGTAGATAGCTATCAAAGCTTTTGTCTGTCTTTGTTCTTAGATATTATCAAAGCTATATCTTTCCATTTTAATACTGTCTCTGATAGCATTTTTTTCTTCTTAGCGCTTAAGGTTGTTCCCAGTAAGGGTGAAAAACACAGTAATTGTTTAGGCTGAAAGAGGCAGATAAAGGATTTTTCCAAATCCTCTTTCTAGCTGCATGCTAGCAATGAATAAGTGCTTGTGGTTTTGTTTCTCTTTAATTTCTTGTCTGCACCTTGCATATCTTATTGGGTTAATATCAAGGACTTTGTGGCTGAAGATTGTATTCTCACAGATCACAGCTCTAAAGGACGTTGCTCCTGGCTGGTATCTCCAGGCACTGCTCTAGTGCAACAGCACTCCCAAAAGGATAGGCTAATTGTATATGCTGTTTATATTCATGTTTGTACCTGTACGGATGTGGTGATGGGGAGGTGTGGTGAAACAATAAATATGTTACGGAAGACGGTTATTCCTTTCTGTGAAATAAGGAAATCTGATGGCACCAATTTAATTCCTAGGAGCTCAGTGAGAAAAGGGCGAGCAGCATATGAAGGTGGCACCAGAAGGAATTGAAAAATAATAATGGAAAAATCTATATCTAAAGCACTGGCTGGAATATATTTATGCATGGAGAGTATTCAGTGATTGATCTACAGTAAAAATGAGAGAGACACAGAAACAATACATAGATGTTTTGTATCACTCTACAATCTCCGCTGGAGATAAATATGAAATATAGCCGTATTTCATAGGAGACCTATTTTAATCTTTCCTCATTCCAACATGCCCTTAACTTTTGCAGTGGATTTGTAACCGCTTCCTTCCCCCTGATGGAGACATTTGCATCTCTTAGACCCATGAAACATTTTGAGAGAGTAAGTTTTGTCCTCAATATGGAAATGGTTGCCTTAAACTACAGAGGCTACAATTCTTTAAATACATGTTGAGAGACAGCAACTCTATTCTCTCAGTCGCATCTCTTTACTCCCCTATTTTTTGTTACGCCCAGAAAACCTGTTGTCACATTGTCACTATACAAATTATTGTATTAACCGCAAGGTCGGGAAATGTCCACTGCATTACAGATGTCTCTGTCTTTCACTGAGGTCATATTTGTTTAAATATGGAAAAATGCAAGGATAACTCATTTTTTCTCTTTCCTCTTTGTGAAAAGAAGAAAGTGAACTAAGTCTTAGCAGATTTGATAGCCATCTTTTAAATTCTGGGACAGAGGGCGGTAGTGAGGGTTTAAGTACTCTTCTTATTAATCTACTTTTATTTGAAAGCACCCACAATTTAATTCACTGGAAGACACTGAGTAAAACAGACAGGTGTCTGAAATACAGATATTGATAGTCAAAATAATCAACATGTCTCCCGAGTTTGAAATGCTGAGGCTAGTCCTGGCTTCAGATTTGGCATCACATGCCTCGAATTTGACATCATATGGTTTCTTCAGGGGAAAAACCTTCAAGTATTACATTTCTTGGTAAAAACTTGCACTAAGTCTTCTTTATTTAGAGTTTTTTCAATTAGAGTCAAAAAGAAGAAATTTTGCTTTTTATCACCAAATGATTTGAAAATAATAATTTCCTATATCAGACTGTCTATTCAGGAGAAGGAAGTTCCAGTCCAGAAATGAGACATAGGACAAAAATAGCTTTGCATCTCTTAATGTTCAGGGCCATACAGTATGCTTTAGGGGGAAGAAATCAGGCTAGTTTCACAGCATGCAGAAGGGAGAAGAGTCTACGGATGAGGAAAAAGAACTTTCCATCCCAGTTTTCTTTGATATCTGAAATCTGATCAGTAGTACATTTCACAGCCTACAAAGGATTAATTTTAAAAAGCAGAAATGGTCGAGTGAGTTCAAGTGAGACTTGATATTTACACTCAAGTTGCAAAGTCCAAAATGAAAAGCTGTGTGGTACAGTAAATGGCGCCCATGATTCATTGTCCAAAATAGCGGCTTGCAAAAGAGATAATGCTTGAGATCCCCATGAGATAAAAGGAAAATCTTCTGTGGTATGATTGGCCTTTATGTCTAGAAAATGGTGTAATTTATGAAGCATTTTGTATCAAGGCAGGTGATAGAAGAATCAGGTGAGACAGTGGGGAGGTTTTGTGATAGAAATCTATTTTTCATCTCGGTTTTTAAGATTAAATCTCAAATTCTGTAACATTTAGTGTCACATAACTACTTTCAGAGAAAATTTACTAGTTGGCAATGCATAAGGCCAACTGTATTCCCTTTTGAGAATAAACAGCCCTGAAGAAGTCATTGGGGTGTCTGCAGGCTGATAGACACAGCAAGACGAGTCTCCAGAATGAGGTATTAAAGCCTCATATTTATTGCATCATATACTATAAGATTCACAGATTTTTTTCCAGCATTTGGGGGAAAAAACGCAAATGAGATAATTGTTCTGCAATTATTGATGAAATGGAAACTCAGCAGTAGAAAAACTAATCTAAAATTCAAGTCAGGATGAGGAAAAGTCATTAGCTATGCTGTGTAAAGCAGACATATACAATCAATGTGTGAATGTCATGTTTGTCAGGCCAAAGTGATGGGAAAAGACTTCTACTAACAGAGAGAAAATTGAACACATCTATAACGGTGGAGGATAGTTCATATCCTGTTGTAATTGCGGTGCACTCAAAGAAGAATGAGAATAGCAAGGGAGGGGAAAAAATCCCTCTCCTGAGCTTTACAGCAGCATTGCCTCGAATGCGTGACAAAGGTAAAGGCTTGAAAGGTAATGTTGTGAAGAAAGCTGAAGCCAAGCAAAGAAGCCCAGGGAGATGCTGTGAAAAAAAAAAAAAAGGCGCCAAATTAAGTTTTAGGCAGCTAGGAAGAAAATAACTGTAAAAGAACCCCAGATGGTGCCAGGGAGATCTGATAGTTTTGTTCCTTCTGTCTATTAAAATGTGTCAAGCGTGCAGGGTCAGAGTGCACATGATGATTTCATGGCAAACAGAGACATGGTAGCAATACACAGACTTTGGAAGTTTGGATGTGCGTTACTGGTTGGGGTGTATGGGGTAAGATACTTGCGTATCACTGCTCACTCTTGTGGTATAAGGTGCCACCAAGAACAACCCTTTATGGAGAAAAAAGATGAAAAAACTAAGACCACAATGGAAATAATATTACCCTATTAGAAAACAGTGAATCCCAGATATATTTCAGTCTGTATCAGTTTTAAAGTCCAAAATCATCTAGGCATGCACAGAACAAAGAAAGTTTGAAGACGTGAAATAGTTCTTGTGTTAATTACTATTGTATACTAGATGCTATAATCATGGGCAAGGATCCTGCTCTGTAGGAATAATAATAACAATAAACCCCCCCCCAATTATAATTCCAAAGCACCACCACATATAAAGTAAGAGGAATAGCAGGTACACACTTGACAGTGGAGTGTAAAAAGATAAGTAAGACAATATGGCTCAGCAAGGCAATTGTGTGGTCTCCCCTTCCATCAGAATGAACTAACTTATTTTTTAGTTTTGTTGGGCTTTTCTTTCATTGTGAAGGTTTAGAGCTGGGATCAGTTTGGCTCAGTGCTACCTTTCAGACTGTGGCATTCTTTGAAATCTCCGGTGCTGCTGTGGTTTAATCTAATGTTAAAGAGGCTGAGGAGCAATGCAAGACAGAAGAGCAAGGTGCCTGTATTTCTGTGCATGCTTTTTTGCAGTTAGTTTGTAAAAAAACTGCCTGAAACAGTCTTTCTTTTCACAAGTTACTTCATTGTTCAGAAACATAAGCAGCAGCTTCTGTGTATTAAGGGATGGAAACAGTAAATTTTACAGCACAATTTATCAGTGGCGTCAGTCAGATTTAAGAGAGAGAGCATGTTTTTGCAAAGCTGCAGAGATTGCTGTAGCTGAGGTCAACAGCAAACTCCTAGTGCTTTTAAAAATTGATTTTACTGAAATCTTACTCCATTTTCCTAGTAATAAAGGCCTCCAAGGATTTAAACTGCTGTAACTGAGAGCAGTGTTTGGCCCCGTTCTCTAAGTAGGTGTGGTGTAGCTCCATTACAACTCCAGTGCAAATAATAACATCCTTTAAAAATGGAGACCCCTTCCTAATATTTTAGTAAGCAACCTTCTGTTTCCTCTTGTAAAAGCTTGGAGGTCATAAGCTTGAACTTCTAAAGCCTCCAAGAAACCTACTTACTTATTTTGCAAAAGGTCTAAAATGAAATAAGAAAACATATGTGACAGGAATAGAAATATACTTGCTGATCTGAGGAATCCAGTGCAGATTGCTTCATCAAAAAAGACTTGGCAAAATCAATGTGGCTTGGTTATTTAATTTGAGACAGAATCTGATACTGTATAAAGTAATAAAAGATGCTGCCTTGATTATTCCAGAATGCACAGTATCCTTTAGGAAGGCTAAAGGGCAGGTGCCCCATCATATACGGATCTGAAATGTATAGAACAGCAAAGTATTTAGAAATGGATGCTGGTGTGATTGGCAATTTTAATTAAAAGAAAACAAAAGACAGAAAAAACTGCAAACAAAACAAAATACATAAAGGAAACAAAACAAAAAAAAACCAACACAAAACCCCAAACAACTCAACAATCAGGACCTGCACTATAAATGAGCCCTAACTTCTGACTGTGAATGAATGTTGTTGCCTCTGGGTTGCAGATCTCAGGCTTTTGCATTTCTCTGACAGCATTTGCGTGGTTCTCTGTTCTTAAGCAGGACAGAGGTTACAGTCCTCCTTCCACTTCTCGTGATTTATCTCAGCAGCTTTTACTTCTGTATAGGCTGCAGTATGTTTCTCTTCTGGGCAATGGTAATAACTCATCCAACTGACTCCTTAAAGCAAAGTATTATTTAAAACAAAGTCACGTCGGAGGAAGCGTATCCATAAAACCAGCAGAGCACACTGTTTGCATGTATTGTGTTTCAGTAAAACCTTCCCCTCCACAGATCTGCCAAGTCCCCTCGATATTTTTACACAGACCCTCTGCAGAGCATCTCCTTTTTTCACTTGATGGAAGGCTCTCATTTTATGTCATTGTTGATGAGTGTTCTCTTTTCTTTTCTCCAGAAACACTCTTTGATTCCAGTGGGTTTTGGATTTTTACTTTAGCAGCTTGGCACGATGTTGGTGTCAGTTCAGTTTAGAAACTGAACGTGGACTATTTTCTACTAATTGCCCCCAGCCTTTCCAAGAGTTTCTTTTTATTCCGGTCCTTTTTCTGTACATGTTTTCTACAGCTGCCTTTTGAGCTAGAACACTGCATTCATTTAGGAAAATCTTGTAACTATCTGTAATAAATTTCCCCAACCATATTTTCCAAACTATTTAATTGTCACATCTTTCTATTCATCCTGCTGTTACTTCCTGATTCCAAAGCTGATGCAGAAGGCATAGAAGGGAAACGAGTGAAAACTGGGTGGTTTTATTTCTCTCACAAAGCCTCCAGAGTGATGTCTAATTTCGGTGTTGGTATACCTTTCCCTAGCAACTTTTCTTTAGTTTGGTAATACAAATGAGTAGCAAATAAACAGTGGCTTTCTCCATTTCTGGTACCATAAAAGTAACATACATATTCTTTCATGTTTTGGTGACAGCTCAAAAAAAAAATAATGACATATGCTATTCAGGCAAATGTTTAAGCTAACAGTCCCATTAAATCTTGGAATACCTGTATAATGAAAAATAATACTGATGTTTAAAGATGGTTTAAAGATTGATGGATAAACCAAATGTGATATTGCAGTGGGAAATACCATTTTTTTTCCTCTTTGAAGAAAACGAGAAATCTTTCCGCTAACCCTTTCCTGACATAGGTAGCACATCTGTAGTACAGAATACAAAATGCTTGCATTTATACTGCTACTTGGTGTGCCTTATGAGTTAGAAAGGTTGAGGTGCTCTCTCCTTCAATACAGAGCTGCAGCTGGCTACAGGATTGGGGAGGAAGTCATGTCAGAAAAATATCCTACTTAATGAATGAGAATTGTTTGACCAGAAGTTGACAGGCTGTCCTGCTATGGGTCATTTATTTCCTCTTGGGGTGGGAGAATACAAATGACATTAGTACTGACTAATACTGATTATTTATTGCATGTGTTTTATAATTATTATAACAGCAATATTCAAAAGCATAATATTTAGGTAATGTTATCTTAGTCTTTAGCAGACACTGCAATGCTTCATGGCCCAAGTGGCCGTAGAGGATTAATATTAAGCTACCTCATCTGTTCTGGCAAAGAGATTAACTCATTATAAACAAGAAGAAGCCACTGGAAGACTTCAGCACACCCAGAGTCAGCTGGGACGAAGTGTCAGGAGGATGGGGAGTTTTCACAGCCTGTGGCAGAAGTTGAAGGCATTCAGTAATATAGGTGAGACTGGTGGCAATTTGTTTTGCACCCAAATGTTACTACTACTGTGGGCAAGTTTATTTCGGGGGCCTAGGATTAGGGGGTTCCCTTAACTCTTATGGTCATACTCTCGCTGTATTTTGTTTGGAGGCTCAGAATCTGGGAAAATACGGGCGTGTACATTTGCTTCTATGAAGGAACTTCTTGAAAACTTGTATACCCTGACAAGGACTTGTTCTGAACTCACATAGCTCTTAATTATCGTATACTATGCTCCCAGTTTCCATATTAATTGATCTTCCCAAACAGCTGAGCTAAGCAGGTTTTGAAGCAAATAGGAGCTCTTCATCTACGTGCAGTCATTAGGACTCAGAACAAGTCTTATGGAAAAGGTTGCCACCTTTTTGAGTTCTGATTTTCTTCCTGGGGGGGAGGCATTTAGTTAGGAAGTACTAGCTAGAGAAGCATACCATGTAATCAAATATATGCCTTGCTATTCTGAGCAAAGGTGTGAAATAATTTCTTGCCTTTGTGCGGGTTGTGAAGTTAAGACTTCCAAGATAATGCTGCTTTCAGGCATTTATCTATCCTGTTGCATCCCCAGATGCTTCTTTGGACCATGAATGAAACTCACGGTGCCAGTTTCAAGAGGGTAAAGAGGAGAATACCTCGGCTTTGACTACAGGGCAAGTGGCGAGAGGATTTGAGAAAAAACATCAAATGGGCACAACAGAAAAGGACCAAATATGTACATGGGACCTCATGCAATCTTTGCTGTAGCTAAAAACTATACAATAAGATACCAAGTCAATTGTCAAATACAAAAGGTTCAGCAGGGGAATGAAACTGTTAAGGAGTTTCTGCATGCTGTGAGCACTGACACTTCAAACAATTTGATTATGCTATTTAAACTTGCAGTTTACAATAACTATTTCTGCAGTTAGCTTTTTAGTTAGCAAAAATAGACGACCCATTTTGCTGTCAATGTGCAAGCTTGGCTCTGCAAAGACAAGGGAATACTTCCAGTCCAGCTCAGCCAGATCACAGCAATATGTCTGTGCACTCTCCAAGTACATTCTCTAAATTGGATCCTGATCCCCAGTATTAGAAGTAGTGCACCATTTGTTTTAAAACATGAAAGGTGACTGCCTATTTACTGTCCAGTGCTGCCTGACAATACCTTCTGAAGAAAGGAAAAAGCCAGTTAGTTGAAATACATGAGAGTAAAAAAAAAAAAACCCATTTCTTGCTATCTTTTCCTCTTTTTTTTTTTATGACAAATTTGTTTTGAACATTCATTGTGATCTGCAAGAAGAAAAACTAATCAAACTTGCCATTACGCACCTCACTGGAGGTCTGCCAGTGCCTCCATAACACAGTCTGGTTTTACAGGATTCAATGATTTCTACTGTAAATACTCAGTCCAAGCTGAGATTTGGCAAGCTTTTTCATGATGTAGTAATACTCTCTCCTGCACATAAATGTTGTTTTTCTCTGAAAACTGGCAGTATTGTTAGTGAAGCTTTTCTTTTATGGCTCCTATAGATTTTTGTTTACAGATAGGTAAATTCAGTCTAAGTGCTTCAAGTGTCACCTTTTTATTGCATGCTTAACAAATGATTCAGCCTTTATGGGGAGAATTTGCAGCTAAACTGCATTTGCATTTTGCATGCTTTTCTGCTGTATTCCATCTCCATAACAAGTAATGCTTTTTTGTTTTCATTATGGAATTGGTGTGCAGTCTCTTCATAATTACAATTGCAGCTACATTGCTGCTCAAAGCTGATTTGTTTTTTATGCTGCCTAGTTAATCCATTTTTCTGGTTTTTAATGTAATTATTGTGTAAGTATTGATTAGAAAAAGCTATAGCTGAGCTTTAAATGAGTTATTTAAAGTAACTTTTCACACTTCATTTATCATTTGTTTTTATTGCATCCTGCTTTATATTTCTCCGCATCCTGCATTTTCTCGTCTGCTTGCATTTTCAGGGAGACATTGTACATAAGGGAGACCTTTGGGTTATGTTATAAAATCCTTCCAAAAGAAAGCTTAAAACAAGTAAATCTACTTGCTTGATGGTTCGTAGGAGGGTTCTTCCTCCTTGGCACCATTTCTAAGTCTGGCCCAGGGCAGGCTGCTGCCTTATGATGAATTCAAGCAGCAAATGCTTGCGTTTATGATATTTTGAGCTCAACACTTAAAGAGTTAATCTGAAAAGATATGCAGATATATACACAGGCATTTCTTTGGAGGCCTAAATTATCGCTGAAAGACTTTGAAAAGCTGCCCCTGGTATGATTTATGTGGAAATGTTGTGTCAGGCCAGGTCTCTGTGAAGGGGGAGGGATATCAACATCACAAACAAGAACCTTCATAAATAAGTACCAGAAATTGAGGAGGAAATGTTCTCACGCCTCTGAACAATCCCATCAAGTTGCAGGCGAAGCATCTACGGATGGGAAGCATTGTTCTCCTGTGCAAGTTGCCTCCTCCCTGAATAAATGGGGGATTGTCCAGCCACCTTTCTTTATGAGTAGTGAACCTATCATTAATTCTTTCTGTTTGTTTTAAGGACAATATTTTATCTTTAAATCCCTAAGATTAGAAGTTTTATGTCATTCAATTAATTAAACAATGCCACTCCAGAGCCGCAAACATTAAAAAGCCTTCTTGGAAGCAGGCTGTGGCCCAGTCCTTTGGATAAATTGATTGATTACTTCTGTGCCTGTTCCTAATAATCTGTAACATTTTTTCATTAGGCAGAAAGTTGTTTTCCTATTTAGTATGCAAACGTGAGATCTGGAGCATTCTGCCCATGTGTTATGATTTCTTTTTTCCATTATGCAATCACAGAATGTGTCACTTCCCTGTTTACAAAAGAAAAATGTAAGAGATAAAATTTGTGTTTAGTAAGGATTTTGATCTTCAATATATTAAAGAAATTAAAGTCCAGGGTTGGCAGAAAATCATAAATCATGGTTATGTGTTTCTCTAGAATGATTTTATGGATGCTAGGGCAAAGATATTACCATGTGCACTCTGGTTATATGGAAATGCCACTAGAGGCTGTTTTCTTGCTTCAAAGGTGCCCTTTAAGCTCACACAAAATTACTCTAAATAGAGTAAACATGCAATTTGCACAAAACTAACACAATGCATTCTAGGTTACGTGTGACATAGAGAAAAAAGACAGGGGAAAGATTCGTAGTGATTTTTGTCTTTCTTTCTGCTTTTTCCCAGAACCTGCAGTTCTCTAAAAAGCATTCATTATTTCAGTATCTTCCAAGTATTTCTGCTGTTCCTTTTTAGCTGGAGAGCTCCTCTTTGTAAAGGTTTGATACTCAAAATTGAGTTATACGGATTGTGTTGTTTAATATTCTTTTCTCCCCAAATGAGATGAGTTCTCTGGTGCTAAGATATTTATGAATTCAGAATGTGTTTGTTACGACTAACCTCAAAGTATTTATCCAGAGTAACGTTTCTCAGATCTGGGGAAAATATTCTGTGTAGTTCAGCTTTAGTGTCGGGATGTATTATCCGTGTTGCCCCTCGCTATGACACTTTCTAACAGCTGTCCTCAATGACATGAATATCTGATCTTTCATTTGATTCTAGGAGGTGCGCTTCTAACGCTCACAAGAGAAGGCTGATGGATGGTGAAATTAACCCAAAATACCTGTGCATGTATGTATGTGTGCGCAGGCACAAGGTGTCAAGAGGTAGACTTGGTAATTCACAGTCTGTTGTTTACCTTGTACATCTGAAGATGTTCCTCCTCTTCCTTCTTCTATTTCCTTTACCCTTTGAAACAAAATCTTTACCTGGTAACCCTGTTGCTATCTTGGAAAACATTACATAGATATTTCTAATATCCACCTTTCTTTCTTTCTTACAACCAACCACCACGAAGGAGTTCATCGTGACATTACTATTTGTGCACAATCACTTGCAATATGTATCATCTTTTCCATTATGTTTTCTTATCAGCTCTTTTCCATCAGTTTTTCTCTCCCTTCCCCTTCACTTCC
>JAOEHY010024499.1:0-18574 GCA_025447955.1 Psilopsiagon aurifrons
GAAGTTTAGATTGGATATGAGGAAGAAATTCTTTACTGTAAGGGTGGTGAGGCACTGGAATGGGTTGCCCAGGGCAGGCTCCATCCCTGGTGATGTTCAAGGCCAGGTTGGACATAGCCTTGGGTGGCATGGTTTAGTGTGAGGTGTCCCTGCTCATGGCAGGTGGGTTGGAACTGGATGATCTTCAGGTCCTTTCCAACTCTATCTATTCTATGATTCTATCATGGCTGATGAGTACAGCTGGACAAACTCTTCTCTGAGCTTCACAGAGCAATGAGAGAAGTGTCAGTGAATTTACACTTCCAAAACCAAGCGGAAAACATGACCTTTACTTAGTTCTAAGGGCTTTCTGTCTTGTGGATCTGAAGTTCTCTTTGCCTTAGTTGTCGCACTGACACTGTGACTTGCTTTTCCACCCTGAACAGGTAATGCAGCAGATGCCTGCTCTCTGGACTTACTGTTCTTTCCCATAATGAGGGTATGCAAACTCTTAACAGTGTACACAGCAATAAAACTTAAAATAAAACAGTAAAAATCAAAACAAAACAAAATGCCATAAGTAGTCCAAAAATCCTGGTTTCTTGCTGGGTTTCCCATAGCTTCTGCATGGGATCATGCTTCACCTTTACCGTGGTGCTGCTCTTATTAAGCAAAGGCAGCTTATAAGTAACAATTCTATTACTTCTTTTTCTACATTACGCAAGACCACATTAGGAGCCTGCTGTGTGTGTTCAGGCAGAGCCAATCTGTTCTGCCTTGCACAGTCCAGGCATTACCTTCCCAAATGGCCCTGGGGAGTCTCAGACACCACCAGAGCTGCTCCACACAGCTCTTAGTGCCAGGAACACAGCACTGCACACAGAGCACTTTGGAGGAAGATACCAAGCTGCTGTTATCCATGTCACCCTCCCATGCCCCAGAGATATCACAGGCATTTATGAATTGCAGGTACAAGCTGGTTTAGCACTGCATTTCTTTTAACCCCACCCTGCCTTGATTGCCCATTTCCCCCTTCCTTTTTCTTCTTCTTCCTCTTTTTCTCAAGACTACCTTCAGTGGTCTTGCATGCAACAAGCACATTGATTCCTCTTGGACTACCTATTCAACAAAAGGAAGGAGGGAAGGAGGGAAGAGAGGAAGAGGGAGTAACAGAGAATGGTAAAAATCCAGAGCCAAATGTGAGAGGCACAGCTATAATTCTTTATGAAGCAGCAGGTAAGATTGATTGTCAAGGGTCAAAAGGCTAGGTCAAACTCCGCTCATTCGTCAGCTGAATGTCATTTTTGTTTTCCCTGTCACCAGATAGCTTTAAAAAAATTGCAACTCCTTCCTCATTATCTGGGACTTGGCTGCTTTCCTGCCATCCAGTATTAATGAAACTGTGCTTCAAGCCTGGCCTTCATCTTTGGGGTTCTTCTTCATGTACTTCTTCCCTTTCTTAAGTACTACAGAGCGAGGACAATTTTAAAGATCGTTTTCTTGCCCAGAGAGGTTGGAAAATTGCCGCTACAGTGAGAGTGATTTGAAAACATACATGCAATATAAACGTCTGAATGAACAAAACTGTAATTAAATCGTAGCAGGTCCAGAGCCCACATAGCGATGTAATTGAATCATGGTTAAATCCGTGCACCTCATATGGAATCCATAAAAAAACCAACACAAGACCATATTTTGAAATCATCTATGAGGAAAAAAAGTAACTTTTTTTTTGTTATAATTACAAGATGCGCACCACTGGAATAATGCTAATACTGAAATTATCCATTGATTTACTGTGAATGTGATTTATATTTGCCTGATTCTGGTAAAAGCATAGCCAATAATTCACTTAAGAAGAACTAAATGTCTAAAGTAATTGATGTTAAATTACACCTATGTGGTGAAGTTTCAGATGGCCTGAAATGGGATGCCCCTTCAAGACCACAGCTGGTGATCCAAAGATGCTTCCTCAGATTAAAACATTTGGTGCCAAAGGTAAGTTTAGGTGTACGTATGCTCTTGTCCATTTATATAAAAGCAATACTCTTGTGTTTATTGAGTGCTTTTCACAAGGGGATCTCAGAGTAAATGACACAAATAATTAAACCTCTTCTAAAGCCTATCCATAGGAGGACTGCCTCTGTGTTTAGAGAATCAGGAACCCTTTGGTGACAGAATGAGAGGATTTACTAAATTAATTTTCATTAAACCCTTTGCTGCACAGGGTGATTTAAATATGTTGACTAATTGATATAATACCTCCTCTTAGCTAGAAAATGACCTTTTAAAATATTTATAATCACTCCTGGGCAAAAATATCCTGAAATCCTGTGCTAAATCTGCATGGAATAACATTTCACAGTAGTCTGATTTCCCTGCCCAAGCAAACATGGTGACTTCAGCGAAACTATGTGCACGAATGGCATCTCAGACTGGAGACAGCAGCTGTTTTGTGAAGACAAATCAGTTTTAACTGTTAAGAGAAGAAAAAAATGAATGACAAGTCAAAAAGAAAAGGTTCTGATTTCAAAATACTTAGCGAACTCTGCACCTTTAACTTGGGAGAGCTATTACAAGGCCTGGCTGCTGCAGGAAAATAAGCAAGTCTCTGCTTCCAACTGCAGGTGAAAGATAATACCCATTTAAATTGTACAGAATTCAGCTCGCAGAGTAGTGGATCACAGAATTACTTAAAGACAAGAGGTCCACATGTGGACAGTAATTAATTAATCCAAATTTTAAGAGCACCAGGCTCTCCTGTGATATTTGACAGCAGTGGTGTTTAGTTTTTTGACCTGTGCTTTCAGGGCATTAAAAATATCACGTGCTTCTAAAATGTTGGCCAAACCAGTTCAGTTTTCACTAACTCCCAATGAAGATAAAATTAGAGGAAATTTCAACTGAAAAAAAGGAGCAAAGTGAAGGGAAACAAAGACAGAAACCATTTTTATTACATTCTTATTGCAAAGCCAAGTTTTCCTTCAGGATGTTGTTCTTTACTCCACATTTCCAGTGGAAACACAATCTGAAATTTCAACTTTGAGATCAGATGAGGATGGCAACAATTCAAATTTAAATAGTGGGCTTGTTGTTAAACTAGTTTTGCTTATACTACTGTTTTTCTAGCCATACTACAGTGTGCACATCCTTCTGCATGTGTGCTGCAGTGTATCAGTTTAAAACCTGGAGTGGCTCCACATCCCTGATGTGGGAAGCAGCACTGAGGGATCAGGCCAAGCACATGGATATATGTAACTGGAAAAAAAGAGTTGGGTGCTGTCTAGGAGAGGCTCTTTTTGCTATGCAAAATGACTGATTCTGAGATCCCAGCTGGGTTTTGCATGAGGTCTTGTTCACTGAAATATTAATAGATGACATTTAGCTAAAGAGTACATCAGAACCATGATACTGTGCTGAGAACTGCCACCATAAACACATTTTACTTGTTCAAATGAATACTAATTTGTAGCAAGCTGTTGCTAAACTGCCATGCTTCCTCCTGATAGCTACAGCCTTTCCTACTACTCACAGCTCTTGGGAGTTACACAGCTTGGTTTTTTGGTCACAACTAGCACAGAAAACAGCTGAGGAGGCAGGGAGCCCTTCTCTGCCACTCACATGGGAGCAGGGAGCATGGAGAAGCCCCTGTGGATATAACACAGGCAGGTGGTTTCTTCAATGGTGATGCAGCAGTGAAGAATGCAGGCTCTTCTGGCAATAATGCACATTGTGAAGCCCTACTTCAGGTGTGGTACACCCCAAACTCTGTAAGTGCCTTTCAGCACTGCTCTCCTCAGTTCGCTGAGGAACATTTGTTAACTATGTGGATCCCCACAATAAAGGCTAATTTTTCATGAAGGAGAGCAGATGGTATGTGTGCCTTCACTGAAAGTCAGACAGTTCACCCATAATACACTTTGCTCTTTCTTACTCTGAACCTTTGCTCCCTCCTTTCTCAAAAAAATTACCTTTCCATTTCCTTTTTGCTTATATTTTTTTCCACCTCTTTTTCCTTTCATTCTGTGACTCCTCAGGGTTCCCTTTATGGATTCACTGTAGACCACCATCAGACAGCCTCTTTACAACTCATTGCATGAAACTGAACCATATGAGTGAATAGCAGTTGAATTCCTCTCAATTTTGGCAATAGCAGTTTGAAGGCTGCCCACTGAGATTTATTTCTAGAAAATTTCAATGTTATTTTGAGCATCAGTTTTACTGAGAGACAACGAGCTAAATTTTTGTTTCATCTGCCTGAGGTCTCTTACATGCTTTTTGGCCTTTCAATTGTATAATTAATACAGAAGGAGAAGACTATAGTAAGCTAATATATGTTTGAACAGGATACTAGTAGCACTTTGTTCATCACTGCATTAATCAGACATCAGTGACATTTCTCCTGCAGGCTGACCCTACCTGCCTGGCTCTTCCATGTGATTTTTAACACTGATGTTCATGTAACTTAAAACCATTTCTAAGCAGACTTTTCCTTGCAGAACTTTCCCCTCTCAACACCACTTTCTCTCTTTTGCTGTTTTCTGCAGTATTATGATGAGTTGCTAACAGCTTTGTTGTTACAACATGAACTTTTTTATTATTGACTTTATTCTTCTACTTAGCTGTGCGTCAGCTTTACACATTTTGCAGATCTGCTTAACACAAAATGCCACCTCTTTTTCCTGTCATCAGTGATATGCTGAGCCTGGTTTTATGTTGAGTACCTTTTCACCCCCTCTGAATATGGCATCCCATCTCATCTCCAACCCCTCTTCCTAACTCACATCTTTTGTGGTTTTCTGCTTTTAGAATATTTTGAGACTTGGAACCTGCACTGACATTTCTATTCTCTCCTGACTGTGCATTCAGTTCTTCAAGGTTTACATTTTCTTCATGAAATTTACATAAACCTGTCAGCCCAGCATTTTTACAGCTCTCTTTTTACACTCATTACTTGGGCCTGATACTATCTTTATGTCTTCTGTCTAATATCCCACGATGAACCCCAGGTTTATGGCAAAACAACATAAAAAGACATATATATGTTCTGATCATGCTGATTTATCTTTCAATAGCTCACTTCCTTCTGTGATTGTGCTTAGGAGTCCTCAAGACAGACTTAAAATTCTACATCATGAATTCTGCAAATGAATCCAGAAGTGGATTTTTCTAAGAAAAACATTTAAGGAACCAACAAGCATAGACTTTGCAAGACAAGCTCTAGAAAGAAATAAACGTGTGCTGTGAGCAGCCAGCAATATAGAACTACTAACTGTTTGGTGTTAAAAGAGGCCGGAAGTATGCAAAACCCCAACAAAATGAGCTTTGATAGCAATATGGGCCCTGAAAAGGAGGTGTTTGACAGCCTGCCTCTAAGCTTGGCTTTGGTGAAAGCTCCACATATATAACCAATGGCTGGCAAACTCGAAGCTCTTCCCCCAGCCTCACAGCAAAAAAAGTTATACAGAAATTAAAAGATCTAAAAGGCAAACAGGGATTCTTCCCACTTCAACTTATTGCTGCTCCTCAGATTCACACATCTGAAAGCAACTTCTACCTATGTATGAGAGAAAAAAGCAGCTCTTTCTTGCAGCTGCAGGCTGTGGGGAAGTGCACAATAGGGCAAAGGACTATAGATACCGCTTCACTGCATTTAACATCATTCTATGGCACTGAATTGAAAGATCTCTAAATACTGAAACCGTGAGCCAGATGATGCAATTATCACTTGAGCGTAATTCCTATTCACTGAAGGAAATTTGCCTGAGTAAGAAGTGCAGGAACTTACTTGTTACAAGATTATTTTTTATGCCTCGCATGTATCATGAGTAGCTGCGGCAGACAACTTCATAAAAAATCATTTAGAGAAAGATCATGGACAGAAATGATTTCTTAGAATTGGGGTGTAAGGCTTTATAAGAACTTTAATGTAGACAGCTGTGAATTGTATGAATTTGTCGCTTTCATTTTAGCATTAAATGGAGATTTAATATGACTGCTTTCATTTGTCACACATGCACATAAGCAAGGCTAAAGGACTAATATACAGAGATCTGAATTAGATTTCTTCAACAGGAAGCTTTGCATTTCTGCAGGCGTAGCAATACCACTGTTTTAAGAAATGAGGATCAAATTAAATGTTTTCTGCCTTAATGGTGTTGCCAACAGTGTCAGTAAATTTATGAACAGTTTATAGTTTTAACTGTCCTCCTGACAGTGGGTCATGTGTGCATTAAAGTAGTCATAATAACCTGTCAGTAAAAATTTCCTGTAGCACATTCATAGGAAGAAATGTCTGCAAGTTGAGCATCTCGCTTATGCACTGGCAGAACAGTTTCTCCTATGAAGTGGTACAGCCAATTCCTCCAAACAATAATTTCAGGTTGATCTGATGTGCTAACTGGAATTTTAAGGGTTCTTTTATTTCCAGAATTCACCAAATACCACTTATAAAGCACAGTCATTGGAAACAAATTTGCTTACTCTTGCCTCTAGATCTTGCCCCCATCTCTTGTTAGAAATAAACAGCTACCAATATTTGACTTATGTGTTATTATTTATACTGGGTAGTATAGATAATTAACAATTCATTCAACATTCCTGAAGCCTGCCAGCCAGCGCGTTGTCATTGCAGCTACAACTTCCTCAGGATTCATATGTCCCCATGTTCCCTTCCCCTGTTTGAGCTGCTCTTGCTCTCCATGAAGTAAACTTACCTTGGTAGGACCAGGCCCATCACTAAGCTCTCGCTGTTTAACCTCATCAAGCAGAATGGTTTCTGGGCCTGCATCCACCCATGAAGTCACCTAGCAGAGTACTGAAATCCCAAATACCCATCAGTCATTACTAGTCCTACTTGTCCCTCCTAGTGGGGCACAGCACCAGCAAGGGCAGCAGCAATCCTAACTGTAGTGCTCATTCACTAAACAGATCTGGGGAAACAACATCTCGCTTCTCCCTCTTACTAGCATAAGAAACATAGAAAATGGGAGGGACAGCATTCAGTTCTGAAGGTTTCTGCAGCGAGACATCACTTGCTGGGATTTTGGGAGAGAATACTTCTCTCACATACACACACTGGCTAAAGTGTAAGATTCATGTGTACCTTTGAAAGGAAGAATTGCCTCAGCTTACTCAGACCATCACACAGAGTGGATAACACAGTCACACAGAGAGTTTGTTGAAGCCTTATTTCAGAAGGCAGCATTCATGCTGTGGTCAAGGCAAGCCCAAAGAAGGTGGCCCCAGTATCCCTGCTAATGAGCATCCTCTCTCATATTAACAAAATGAAGGTTACATGCTTCTATTTCAACAAAAATGCTGCAAACTTACTTTTCCCTGTGCAATGACCTTCTGCAAGAGACAGGCAGGTAGAGCATTTAAATGAAGTTTCAAAAGTTACAGGCTGAGTGCCTGCCTTTCTATGCCTTTCTTTAAAAATCATGAACAAGTCCAACCTGAAATAGCCACTGATAAGACACCCTTCAAGGAGAGCGACAAAAATCAGCTAAATGTGTATAAACAATTGCATAAAGTCATGCAAGGGGAGGGTATTTCTCTCGTAACTCCAAATGGAAGTTTAATATGTTGGGATCAAAACACAAAGACAAGACTGTCCTGATTCCAGTCCTACAGCTAATGCCTCCATTAGTCAAACCTGTGTTTGCTCTGGACACCAGAAATTCAATCCACACAGCCAAGTACAAATTAGCTAACTTTGTATCTAATTATTGGTAAAGTTATTAAGCACATATCCTGGCTGTAAGAACATGAACCCCGAGCATATCTCCACTGAGTTTAAACAGACTATTTCTAAACTTAAATACATGTTAGGTAACATTCTGGATAGATGCTTAAAGACACCGATTACAAAAAAATGTGGCCTTTGTTTCTATTGAAACCAAACTTCATTCTCAACTTGTTATTCATGTTATATATAAATTCCTCCTCCTTTCGTTAAATGACAGTTCACTCATTCCTATGTTCTTGCTTTCACTGTGCATTAAGTACATAGTCTTTAAGGTACGTAGAGTGATTTCTAAATATTTTCATGTTACATTTAATTTAGAATGTTTTATCCTCTGTATGTAGTTCAGAGTTTTATATCTTATTGTCTTGTTTTTACCTATATTGAATTTTATCCTCTGGTGCACTGCCCAGTTACACAGTTCTAGTAGCAGCGATGGGGCAAGGAGGAAAAACAACACCCTGGAACAATGACCTGCTAGGAGTGCACTCTAAATAACTGTTATTATTACTTTCACAATTATGTAAATGTAAACTTCTCAGCATATTCAGCAAAACACAGAAGGGAAGCACTTGATAAAACATGGCAAGTTTAAATACAGAGGTCTATACAAGTTTTATTATTCAAGTTGAGGTTCAGTCTGTTCTTTACAGAACTGAACTAATTCAATACAAAACTTTTAATTAAGAGTGTCCTCCAACTGGGTATTGTTGGCACACAGATTTCTATGCAGCATGTACCTGTTGATCAGAATGATACCCATATCCAGGAAGATAACTATCGGAACAATAATGGATAGGCCACGGCAAGAGCCAGTGGAATAAAATGTTCCCATAATTAAAAAAAAGAAGTATTAATAGTTCCTCTATATTCAGGACAAGTGGGAGGACAGAACCATGCTAATAATTATTCTGGGAGGCTACAGGATACTTGGTGCAGATGAGTTTTCTGGCCTTCCCATGTTATGCTATTCACTGTATTGCATATCTCATGCTATCCAAACCATAAGCTCATTTACCCTGCTCCTGCTACTCTAGATAGAATAGCAGGCATCAAGCCTTCATAAAGCAATTGTTTCCTATTGCTTTTTAATATTTTGTTCTTCTCGGAGCAGCCACTGGGATAGATTAAATGGAAAGCTGACATATCTAAACTTAATGAAAAGGACTGTCCTTTCCTGTGGCAGCTGGTGCTGGGGAGAGGGTTACAGTCTACAGAACAGCTTAAACAGATGTTGCAAATTTCTGCAAAGCAGCTGATGCTTCTTTTCAAACACCAACCTAGGGCCTACCTGCAGGATCTGATATTGCTGTCTGCACACAGAAGCAACAGACTTGTATATCTCAGCTGTTTATTCTTCCCCTCCCTCCTGTTCTCCCTCTTTACAGCACTTACTAATCTCAGGGAATTTTTTTTTTTGCTCCTGGTCTCTTCTACATATCCTTGCCCAGAGCAGCTGGATCTGCTCTGAAACTTATCTCTGTTTCTGCTCCTGCACTGCTCCTCCCTTGCTGCATGCTTCGGGTTGTAGATGTGTGTCAGAAATGTTAATAAATCACTAATAAAGATACATCTCCAAGTAAAACCTGTACAGTCATGACGACAAGACATCCTTGATCAGCCCCACTCTGATATATCCATCTGCACAGCTTCATCCATTTGTACATCCTGCGTTTAGGGTCTTATCCTGCAGTCAATTCTTACATGAAAAATTTATCAGTGAGATTACTGTCAGACATCATTTTCTGAAGGAGGTCAATGCTGGAGACTGGACATTAAGGTAGATGGATTCCTGGCCCAATGCAGTGTGGCAATTTCTGTATCCTTAGACTCACAAAACAACTCACTTTTCAGCTAGAATGGTGCTTTACTGCCACGGCAGTCTGCCAGGCTGAACTTATGGAAGTTGCTGTCCTATTGCATGTGACTGAAAATGCTTTAGGATACTACATACCTAACACTTTGGTGTGCACTTAACAGAAGAACTATGGTAGGTCTGTTCCCTGCCTCATCAGACCCTGGTTGATGATATAAAGGGCACAGCCAGGAAGCTGTCCCAAATTTACTTTTTTCTCTTTCCTCACAGAATTTACCCTATGGCTCTGACCATTCACATAATAGGAATTACAGAGATCATATGTAGGCACAGTTGTTACGGTACACTGAGTTGGTCAGCTGTGAAACAATTATTGGGCTTTATGACTCCTTTTCCAGGTACAGAAGAACTTCACGCTAAGGAGTGATCAGTCTAGTTGCCCCTTTTCAGCTTTGAAGTAACAAAATCACATTTCTAGCATATTGCAGAATAGCTGTATTCCAAGAAAAGTCCAGTAACACACAGTAAGTAAATACCTGAACCCCTTCCTTCTATTATTACTGAAAATTATTCCCTGGGAAAGTCATTCCCAATGTGAATACTTCCCAGTGCAGTATTGTCCTTACTGAGAATATGGATATCCTATCAACAGGAACGCTGCAAGAGACTGCTCCAGCAAGAAAAAGGAAAGAGCACAGAGATCTTGCAGCTGTAATAATTCAGTCACCTATGGAACAGCACCTGCAGCATCCCTTTTGCTGGCAGAATATTAAGAATCAGTGCTTGCCATATAATTTTGTGGCTATGAAATCATTCCCTGGATGCAGGAAAATATTTACAGCACCAGCTGAACAAAAAGCAAATGACCCAAGCTTTTCAAGCAGGTGAATTCCCTCCAACCTGTCTGTACAGACTAGCACAAATGATACATCACCTGCCTGGTGCTGAGACACATTAGGTGCTTGGCAGGTGGAAGACGGCATATTGGTTTGCATGGAGCATTGGAATTGACCCTTCAAAGCCTGAAACTATTTGTTCTTTGGTTTACAACCCAATCTAGTAATGAAATAGCAACTTGTGGGAGCCCTTGCTACATTAATCATATTTTTGTGTGGTAACAGACACTGGATGCCTGATCGCTGCTGTATCATAGCTCAGGTTGGTATTAAAGCAAAAGCACAGGGATCTTGATCTATTGCGCCAGCTTCAAACAGCTGATAATTTTCTCTTTTTCCACACAATATTCCTTAGCTTTGCATCGCATTCTGTTCCAGCCTCCTTCCATGTGGTGGTTCAGGACCTATGTTAATTACACTGATGGAGAAGACTGCATTCTTGCAGTGTGGCACAGTTACCACCTTAATTACTTGCTGCTTTCCTTATGTTCTTACTGTTTTTCTTTCTTGCTCCTAACAAATTTCATGGTTTTTACCCAGCCCTTTTTGGTTGGTTGCATTCACTGTTATACCTTCAGCTATAGCTCATGATTCCTGAAGAGACTTCTCTCTTGCCCCATCACATTCCATTCAATCTGCCCCATCTTCCCTCTTTCTGGGGCCCTTTTTGCTCTTACAGGTTTACTATCTGCAGAACATATGATAGATCTGGAGTCATAAACAGGCATGATATTTGCAGAGAAATAAAAGGACAGATTCCTGCCATGAGGAACTTAGAGTGTAAAAATGACTTCCCTAATTCTTCTCTTTTTCTGTCAAGATTGACAATATCGCCACGATCCCTTCTCCTCAGGCCTCCAATGTAATCTCTAATTGTTCTCTGCCCTGGAAAGAAGATTTTGTTTATGACTGACCTTCATAATTTGCTTCCATCCTCAGTGGGAAGAAGCACCTTCTTTGTCTCTCTCTTTCTGACTACTTGTAACTATGTTTTGGACTGCTTCATCCTGTTTATTTTCCCTGCAGCTCAGGAGGATTCTCCAAAATCAGCTGCTGTTGCTCTCCCCTCTCATGAATCATCTCACTTCACCTCTCTACGTCCACACCAAGTTCATGTCTCTCCTTATTTTCAAATCTCTCCTTGTGCTTGACTCAAACGTTAAACTTGTTTTTCTCCAACATCTTCTATTCAGCTCTTGTCATTCAGAAATCTTTTCAGCCTTTTTCCCCTCCTAGTTCTGGTTTCTCGGTTTCTCACCTTCTAGTCACCTGCCCTGGTTCTGGATCAGTTACCTAGTGATTGTTGCGTACTAAGTTTCCTGCTTTCACTCAGGAAACTCCTAAACACTCCCCCCACTTTGTGAAGCTACAAAGGAGACGGTTCATACCTCACCTCATGTCCATCCTTCTTTAGTCCTCTACAAGGGTCAACCACTTTCTGTAACTACCATATGAACTGTACTGTACACATCTGTGGGTTCTTTTTCTGGAGCTGCCAAAGTTGCTATGGTTTCAAAATAGTTAGGATGCCTCTTTCTTTAAATTTATGGAATCTCAGTCCTGCTCTTTGTTTGATGCAGTGTAAAGGCTGTAAACTGCTTTATGGAAACAATGCTGCATAACACAAATAACTAAAAATGACAAGCAAAAATAAGCAACAGAGAATATACTTACACTTGGACTATGGTGGAAACTTCATATATAATTAGTATTAGTCTTCACCATAGTCGTGACGTCATTACAGAAACACATAATTAAATCCACAGTTAAGTGATACTACAGCCTGAATCACAATCAAGCATCAGCAAGTGCTGAATTACATCAAATGATGTGACATGGTAAAACACTTCAGAAAATGCTTAACTTCAGTTACAATTTCCTTATAACTTCAATTTCCATGCATTGTAGCTATCTGCTCATTATAAAAGCCCTGGTAGGAGTCTATTGTAAACCAACAAGTCACGGCAGGATGCTTTTGCCAGGTGTATTTGGATTTCATATATGAAGGGAGGGAGGAAATGGACAGAGGAAGTGACAAGTTATAGGATAAATAAAGTGCATAGGAAAAACATGATGAAAAATCATCATTTGATGATTAACAGACACTATTAAGATAAAAAGATAGTTTTAACTAAAATTCTGCCCCCGTTTAACAGAAAATCAAAGAAAGAAATAAGAGAAAAACCCAAATATATATCAAATGGGAAAAAAATGAAAGCAATTCGTCTAAAGTCAACTTGTTTTGCAAAGAATTAGTGTGATAAATGAGAATACCCAGGAAAAATTATGACAGACCTAAGAGCAACAATAACATGTTTTTTGTCAGCAGCAAATGAAGCCCAGTAATGTACCAGGCCCATTAGACAAAGGTAGTTAAAATGGTTAAAATTAAGCAGAAAAAACAGAACTGTTCTGTAAATAAGAGAGATGCTAACCTGACTTCAGTCCCAAGAAAGATAATGAAAAAGGTTACACCTTGGATTCTCTTAATTAAGAAATGGGAATATAAATAGTGCCAATCAATGTGGCTTTATGAAAAACAGGCTTAGTTGGACAGGCCTGAGACTACAGTCTTCAAGAGAGCTACAAGTTTGCTGGACAAAGAAATTGTGATGACATGAACTTCTTAGATTTCCTTTATAGAAAATCAGGGGTATACCATAACAATACAGCACATGTCAAATGGATTAAGAACTATCTAACTGACAGTTTGCCACTTGGGCATACATCTCTGAAAGGGGCATTTTTAACAGACTCTGCATGGATCAAAAGTAGATACAGAAGAACATGACTGCTGCAATGCCCAAAGGGGTTTACATTTTCTCTTATAACATTTAATATTTTAATCCCACAAGTGAATATATAACCACTGAAGCAAAATGGCAAATATTGTGAGGAACTGAGAAGACCTAAAAAGTAACCTGACACAGCTGGTAAGCTGGGTCCAAATCCATTTTCACACAGCACAAAATGTACAACGATATACCAATAGACAAGGTAAGAAGATGTATCTCCAAATGAAAAACTGCCTCTTGCAAACTAAAGCTGTTTGTTTTAATGCATTACAGAGCTTCCAGGACATAGTTACATCCCAAAGAAACATAAGAATAAGAAACATCATATGCAAGAGGGCAAGAATAATGTTACTGCCGTATCAAAGCCACTGATGAGAAAGGTACTGAGCGCTGCATTAAGTTCCAATAACCAAACAAAAGCAAAGTTCTGAAGAAGTTCTTGAAAAATAGAAGAGGTATGGTGAAAAGCTGCTAAAACTGTGAGAGAAAGTGCACTGCGACAGGCTGAAAAAGCTTGACTTCAAGTCATCTGAAACAAACCCAAGCAAAGAGTGAGTGAGGTCATTTGATTTCACTAAGAGATCCCTCGAGGCAGGCAAAAGAACCTGAATTTTAGGTATATACAATCAAGAAATTAAGCACCCTTAAGTAATGAAGGCCACTGCAAAAAAAGATCTCTGGAAAACAGTAGATTTTCCCCATTGTTTTGAATTCAGTGATGTGATGCTTTTCTCCAAGAAATACAGCAGCTTGACTCCAGAGTCTGCTGGGTGAAAAGTAGGAATATTTGGGACAAACAAATATCTCTCTTAGTTCTAAACACCTGAAATTATAAACCAAAATGGACTATGAAGTATACTTCTTGGATAAGAAAGCATATATCATGTGCACCCAACAACAAAATGCAAGACAAGCAACATTTTAGAGCAGAAAAGTAAGTCTCTTCAAAATCTAATGTGGATTTTCTGTTTGCTATACAGTTTGTGAGGAAGAACTTGAATATCAGTTTGTGGAAATCAGGGTGTTGTGGAAATCAGGACGCTGAGACTGTTCTACAGTTCTCATTGCTAAATCACTGAATTAACTTCATGGGAAAGAGGTTTTTCCATTGATTTTTGAGTAACCATCATATTATATCTCTAATTCTCTAGGCTTATAAAGTGCTTTGAAAATTGCTAAAACCTAGCACACATCACTTCCTTTCCTCTAAACTTCTTCAGTTATGGGATAAGGCAGACAGGACCAGGTGACTTGTGTGTTCCTGAATGTGCAGATGTATTATCTGCTTAACTGCATGTACTGCTTTCTCTTACTCCTAATAAAATGCGGTCTAACAGTTCAGGAGCTGATTACCACCTTCGCTTCTTAGTAGATATATCCTCTTCGCTATAAGCCCATGATAGTTATCTGTTGTTTAGCTTGCTATGCTCTCCTGCTTGACAGTCCCCCCATTACCCTCCTGATGTACTGTAAAGTTGAATGCACTGCAGGATTTTATTGTTACAGTTTTGTGGGGAAAACAAGAATTGACTAGATACTGAATATAAAAGTAAGCAGTATTGTCCTTAAAGCTTTGAGTACTTCAAAAGCATGGAGAAATAATAAATTTAAATCTGCAGCAGCCAGTTGCCATTACAGGCTGCTAAGGTGGTTCTTAGGCTGCAGGCATGCTTTCATGTTGCCTGGTGTAAATATGCATGTATTTCTGAAGGAAAAGATGCTTCTTCCCAGCTGTACATGTCTGCTGAGTCTCTATAGATAAACCTAGAGAAGTTTGCCATGGGGTTTGATTCCAGGGGACATTCGATATTACTGTTCCCTGGCTGACTTTGGTAAAGCCTTGGGTTGTTCTCCCCTCAGAAACGATGCTGACTTTACAGCTCTGCAAATGAAGTGTTTGCTGTACCAGGCAGGAGGATAAGAAGTGAAAGGTCATGAAGAAGTTTGTCCTTGAGAAAACACCAGTTTAGACCAATGCCCATATACATTTCTTCTGAGATGGCTAATTACTGTCAATAATGACTTGGAATTTTTTGGTAACCCAGATATTCATTTTCTCGGAACTGGATAAGTTCGCCTGATGTAGACCAGTATCCATTCCTGGCCTCATAATTGCATCAGCACAGGCACACTTCAAACTAATAGTGGTATCTTATTTCGCTAATTCACTAATTCAGTAATCACACCTTCTTTGACGCTATAAGATCAAATTAGATTGTCCAGACAACAATATTAATAATGATGTGAGCGAAAATTCAGAGGGACCTTCGTAGTTGAATCTTGCATGTTTATCCAGAATGGGAGCCTATTATCCCTATGGTTTCTGTATTACTATATAGAGAAAATGCCATACAGTGACTTTGTTATAAACTTAGTGTGATATTAACATTGATACAAATTCCACAATTAAGCAGAGAGCAGAAAGAAATAAAAAAATTTCTCAGCCTTAGCTTTTTAATTAAGAATTGAGATTTGCAGTAAAATCCAGCACCATCGCTTCTCACAGTGGTCGCTTGCCACCTGAGAAATACCAGGCTGCCTCACTCCATTGTCTTACCAGCACTGACTTAAAAATGACTTGTAGAAAATCTCTATTTGGTACCTGAAGAGTTAATCAAACCTTAGCTGATCTGAGGGAGTTCTTCCCTGCAGGTCCTCAGAGACAGTTGTAATTAATTTGATCTTCTCCAGTCATTAACTCAGATTCATAGTGAGCTCTCCACACACTGCTCTATTAATTCACTGGAGATCAGTTCTCAGGATTCATTTAGTTAAGCAGCACTGCTGGATTACATTTTAAAACCCTTTAAACTGGTTGTAATTGATGTCTGTTTATAGAAGCTTACTTTAATGGAGTCAACGTGAGATGAAAATCTACCATACTAGTCTAAGATAGTGCCTTGCTGCTTAAAGCCTGTCTCCAGAGTCATTCAGTTAAATAAGAGACTGCAAAATAAAACAAATTTCTCATTAATCACCAACCTATTCTTGTCATTTCTGAAATAGTTTTTGGTCCTCCTGACTGCTGGTACCTTGGAAACGAATCTTAAGTACATCTTCACTGTGCAACAACATACACATTTGTTAGGCATTAAGACTTGATCCTGAACCCAGCCAACAAAGCTCCTGCTGGCTTCAATGTAAGTCAACAAGGGTGAATGTAAAGAGCAACATTGTCTTCCATTAAAATCTCAATGCAGCCAGCACAATGGCTGTGCTTCTCACGTTCTTCGCAAAGTCCTGGAGCAACAAGACATGGACATTAGCGCTCTGAAGACAGCATTCTGCCGTTGTACAGCAATTAAAGCATAGGTCGGATAATGGCACTACAAGCTTAAATAGCTTGACTTTAATTTCTGTCTTCCAAGTACCAGCAGATAGTTACGGTAACAGCATTTAAAACAGAAAGTCTGAATATAAAGTCTAGTCAAGAATATACAGCTTGGAGCCACTTTTGAAGCAATATAAGACAAAGAGTGCTATTTATTATATTTCATGCAGAAGACTGGAAATTCAACCGATCCTCTGCGGGCCATTAGCTTTATGCATTCTGCTTCCACACTTGGACTGTCTCATACCTGGCCATCTCAAAGCAAAGATAGAGAAGCTTTGGTCTATCTATATCTATGTGGCTGGACCTAACCTCTGTAAAATGAGACAAAATACATCAGGTAATGTTTTTTGAAGTAGCTCATTGAACACAGAGTCCCTGTTTATGAGAAACTAATTTGAGACCACACACACCTGATTTTCTTTCCAAGCACTCAGATATTTTGCCTGAAATGAAGAACAATTTCAGGTGTTCATTTTCTCTGAAAATGAAACCCAAGCTCTCTTGGTCTGCCATCCAAAATCTGCAAACATCACAGACTAATATTCATCCATAAAATAAAACAGGGCTTTGTGTTGGTAAAGGTAACCACAGAAGAAAGATAAACCTATTATTAAGTTATCTCCTATTACATCTACTGTTATCTAGTGTTCATTTGTAACTTCTTCACAGGGCTGTTGTGAGGCTAAATTAATAGCTTTAAAAACTTGCAAGATCTTGGGTGGAAGATGCTATTTAAATGCAAAATCAAACCATTGGATGACATGGAGAAGAGATTCCTATCTTGCAGCGCCCTTTTCTAGAATAATGTGCTTCAGACACCCCTGCTTTGTACACACACTGCAATGAAAAATCAGAGTTTTGGTAGGTCATTTTAGTAATGATAGTCTTAATATTCACAGGGCCAGATTCTCTTTTATTTTACAGGCAGCAGTTTTGTGCTGTTCTGCAGGTAAACCAGCACAGAAACGTCCCTCAATATGATGAATTTTTCCAGGCTATTTTATCTGCTAAGTTTCGCATGTACAGGGGAAAGATCATGTGTACCTTTTATAATCGAATGGTAAAGGAATGGCAAATACTGGATACACTCTTTTTCTTAAGCCCTGATTGCAGCAACATATTTACTCAGCATTGTTTAGGTCCACTCAGTCTCTCATACTTGAAGTATGGCTTGAGTGCAGAGGGACAGCATGTGCTTTCACAAGACGAGACAAATTGCAACAATCTTCTTTAATGTGATCTCATACCAGATGAGCTGAACAATACTAGCGGAAGCCAATGGCAAACCCGACTGTTTTCTGCCAAATAAAAGTGAGGTGGAAATGGAGGTCGGTTATTTTCTTGTTCTTGGTGATAGTGTTCTTGTCAGAAGTGAAAAGGAACTGGGGTGCTGCTCACAGCAAATGCAGTGGGTAATTTTGTTAAGTATATGGTATTCACTGCAGCTTACAATATACAAAAAAATACCCCAACAGTGCTGTTTGATTCTCCAAGATGGGGAAGAATCTACAGGCAAATCACAAGTAAGAAGCTGTAAAATATAAGGAGTTGGCTTGCACTTTTCTGTATTTACCTTTTATTTTGGTGGGATATGTTACCATATATCCTGGGCTGCATCAAAAGGAGTGTGACCAGCATGTTGAGGGAGGTGATCCTGCCCCTCTGCTCTGCTCTCGTGAGACCTCACTTGGAGTATTGTGTGCGGTTCTGGTGTCCTCAACATAAAAAGGACATGCAACTGTTGGAATAAGTGCAGAGGAGGGCCACGAGGATGATCATGGGACTGGAGCACCTCCCTTATGAAGATAGGATGAGAAAGTTGGAGCTGTTCAGCCTGGAGAAGAGAAGGCTGCGTGGATACCTCATAGCAGCCTTCCAGTATCTGAAGGGGGCCTATAGGGATGATGGGAAGGAACTCTTCATTATGGACTGCAGTGAGAGGACAAGGGGTAACGGGTTCAAACTTAAACAGGGGAAGTTTAGATTGGATATGAGGAAGAAATTCTT
>JAOEHY010024501.1:0-16995 GCA_025447955.1 Psilopsiagon aurifrons
CCCCCAAGATATTTCAGCGGGGAGCTGAGGAGAGAAGCAGCCTTAAATCCTGGAAGAGCTCTCAAACCCGAGCTTCATTTCTGATTTCAGTTATGTTTAAAGCATAACATGTGTTTGTTATCCTGTGGTCCCTTGCTGAAATAGGTCAGTGTGGCCTCCCCAATTAAAAGCTGCCTGCCAATTACACTTTGCTTCAGGCCAAACTTCTGCATAAAAGCACCAATGAAATATCAGCTCTGGAAAAGGCTTTTTATTGCTCTTACTTGTATTCCAGCAGCACTGAGGGGATGGCTGCTTCTAGAACAGGTGCTGCTCAGAAATGCAGTGAGAAACAGTCCCTGCTTTGGATAAATGATGCAGAGAAGAGGTAGAAAGGAAAACTGAAGAGTAAAAACAGAGTCCAAATCTGCTCAGTCTCAGATTCACATCTTTCCCGTCAGATTATGCCACTGCATTGTGAGATGTATGTAAGTCCAGGTCCCACAGTGTGGGAGAGAGTTTAATGAAGAGGAGAGGTAGGAGGAAAACTAAAGACTGAAACCAAAGGCCAGATCTGCTCTGTCTCAGATTCATGTCTTTCCCATCAGATTATGTCACTGCATTGTGAGATGTATGTGAATCCAGATCCCACAGTGTGGGAGAGAGTTTAATCATGCATCTAATTGTTTTAATTTAAAGAGGTACAAAGGAGCCAGTACACAGACCGGATTCCTTTGTGCAGAAGAAAAAAGGCCATGGCAATTAGTGAAATTATTTAGCAATGCCTTACAGGCCAAGAGGCTGTCTGTGAGCTTGAAGTGAAACACCGTCGCCATGCACTGAAATCAGTCCATTTTGGCAGGAATTTCACTGGTGATTATACAAGATACGTATTAAAGTAGGTAACTAACACTCTAGGACTCTGTTTCCCGATTTCATGAGACAGGTCATCTCATCCTTTTCCAAGACATCTCCAGCATTGCTGCTTGCTTCCAGTTAGGACTTTCAAACTTTAGATTGACCCCCATGAATAAGCAGCCTGATAGCAGTAAGCAATTTACACTCCATAGCTGCAATATTCTGTTTATGCATGTAGTCTTTTGGTCCATTTTTCTCCATAGAAGAATAACTAGCACTAACTGACTTTTTTTTCCAAGAGAGTCGATAGAAACACATCTAAAAAGCACATTTCTCTAGGTAATAGCCTGCTTTCATAAATTATTATTACACTGGAAGTAATCGTGTTTTAATATGTAAAACAGAGATGGGGGGGCAGGAAGAAAAAAATATCGCTTAAGCATTTGATGCCAAACAACAATTTCTTTGTACTCTAAATTAAAGAAAAAGTGCATTTAATTAGTTTATGTCATACTGAAAGAGGCTGGATAGATTCCTTCACCAGGCTGAGTTATTCCAGCTGTGCACTGGCATAACAGATAGATGAGTTTAGCTCAACATACTAAGAAATCAACCTACATTTGCTGTATGTAGAGTGGATGGTACTCTGAGATGCATTCTAAATCCCACACTTCTGAACAAATATATTTAGTCTTTTTACAGCAATATAGACTAATCCCTGCTTGAAAAATAAATCCCAGACAAGAACAATAGTGCCAAGGGGCTTTCAGTGAAAACAATGCTTGCTTAGCCAAGACAAGCTGGAGAAATTAAATATTGAAGTCCACATCTGCAATAACTATTTTCATGTCTGTGTTCTGTTAGCAATCAGATCTCTATACACTGTGATGATCCATAGACAACTAGACTCAGGCTAGCTTAGCTTACCCCAGTGACGAATTACAAGAACTAGGGGAAAAAACATTCTCTTAACTACTTGCATGCAGATTTACACCAGCACTATTGAAACTGGCTTGCCTAAAGCAGGCTTATTCTGGATTTACCATAATCCCAAACAGAACCCAACCCAATTAAATCCATCCAAAGCATGAAGAAATCTTTCTTGTAATAATACATGGAGCAGGCATAGAAAAGCATGCAAGGTGAAACATTTGCATTTCATTTAATTAGTTCTTACTAGCAAAAGGACACTCAGCATCAGATACCCTAAAGTACTGCTGAACGCAATAATCTTTCCTGGTGCACATAGAGACTTTACAATACACTGCACAGCAGCTATCAGTTTGGTCTGGCTAACTTGACAAAATCTACTTTAAGCAACTTGATTGAGCAGGAAAAGGTTGATCTGATGTTCAGCCTTTTCTCTTACTCAAGATGGCAGCAGAGATACTATGAGTCACTGCAGGACTGGGTCCTGGATTTCTTTTCTGGACCTCCAATAGGACTGTTCTTGAGTCACTGGAAACAGATTCCTTTTGGACTGGAACAGGGCAGAATTTAACAGAAAATCAAACAAGAGTCGGGATATATTTCCAGGTGTTACTTACTGTGTCCTGTTGCTCCTGGCCATTTCCACTTCTTTCCACAGAGAAACACAGGATGTTTGCACAGCCTTGTTAGAGAAACTACTCGTCTTCAAGTTGCAATGTCAGAGAGGCAAACTGGAGGAGTATCCTGGAAAAGAAGACATGGATGATGTGAAACAAATGTTTTCCTTTAATTGCTTATTGCAGATGCAGCCCACTAACTAATCCACCTGCTATTTTCCCATAGAGAAAATTACTCTCCTCATGATCCTGGCCAAAATGAATTTATGTTTTCTGTGCCTCATTATACCCATCTCTGCTTTGCCCAACAATATTCAATGCTTTCATGAACAGCTGTATCTTTCTGCACCTCTATGCACAGTTAGGAAGTTTAAGTAGCTTTTCTCATGCCATCATTCAAAAGTACAACCTCTTTTACAACTCTTTTCCCAACATATTGCAACTGGTTGGACTTTTTGGGCTTGTGAAGCTTTCAAAGAAAGGAAAAGTTCACTAATTATAAGTATCAGTAAGTACAGGCATTTTCAATGAGTGGTTATATGCATAGATTCGTATGGCAAGGAGGGTTTATCAGAGGACCTGCAGATGTTAATTAAAAATTATAGCAGCATCAGGACTGTACCTATAACAGCAGAACTTACATGTCACAGCACTAAAGAGGATGTGTCTGAAATCTCTGTTCCTTCTAGAACCACTTTTTTCATAAGAACTGATCAGAAAAACACAGTGAATGTTAGTGAATAACCAGGCAAGTTAAGGCTGAGTTTTGATTTGCTCATATATTGATATTCTAAACCATATTTAGCATAGAGCAATGGCCAATGTTTACTTATCTCTTTCCCCTTACTTTTCAAGACTTGCAGTCATTTATGCTGTCAGTTAGGACAGAAGCACGTGACAGAGAGTTCTCATTGTGCTTAACACATAAAAACAGCTAACTGAATCAAAACCAGCATAAGCTTCAAGGGCTCTCTGCTTGTCACCTACACCAAGCCCAGAAGCTGAAGCAGCTCATGTCTGATGCTCCAGCAGTGGGACTGTCTTCCTCATTGCCAAGGAAATTTTACTTTGGTGGGGTGGCTGTTGTGCAAGTGATGGGAGCTGAGAAATTGTCATTGGGTGAATCTGATAGGACTGGAAAAAGAACATGACCTGAGGTACAAGCTTTGCTAGGGTCCTTATTAATGCATCCTTCATCTTTTCTTCTTTTCAAGGAAGCTACTTATTTCTGAGCCTTAGGCGAGAGCCAGAGCCAGCTGGAGATAATTTAGTCCTACTTCACTAATGTTGATGTCTCTGGATTTAATATTGGCTTTTCTGGAACCCTACAATGACTCTTTGGCTTGGCGAGATGGCTCAGGTAGTTATCCTGAGCATAATATTTTGTTAACTAACTGGCTGCAGATCTATTTCAAACATGAAACAGGAATCTGGTTATCCAGGACTACAAACCTCCTCAAGCTCTTCCACTGCCTAATGCTCAGCAGCCTCCAGCTCTGGGGAACATCTTCAAAAGCCTTTCAGTGAGCAGCTTAAATAATGCCTGCTGGAGAAACACACAAAAGCAAAAGGGAGTCTTCAGAGACAAAATCCAGTGGCAGGGAAGATGGATGGATGCTGCTGAGAAAGGGGCAGAGGGAGCTGCAGAGAGCACTGAGCTCTATCAACAGAGGACACCACAGACTTTGCTCAGCAGAAGCAAAGTCCAGATTTATCCAGTTCAAATCCCACTGCTGTTCCCATGCCTCATGTTTCCCAGTGCCCCTATGGGGCTGTGAATACCTGATTCAAAGTACCAAACAATGACCTAAGGATAAGCTGGGAGAGAGCCCAGATAAAGCAAGTCTTGAGAAGAACCGGCAATAAAAAGCCAAGACATGTCACTACAGCCTTTATTCAAGCTGTTGTGCCTGAAGGCAGGCATGAAACCAAAAGCTGAAACCCTTGCCAACCCAGAAAGTCAGAGTGGGATTAAAATACTGTCCCATGCAAGACTGCTCAGGTAATATTTCACCAGCACTGTTGCTCATTGGCTCTATCCAGGGTTGGTATCAGCCTTGTGTTGCCTGCTGTTTCTTGTGTGAAGGATAATTTGGCACTGGTGATGGAAAGGCACTGGTGATGGAAAGGAGACACTAAGTGTGTCCTCATCAGTTTTATACAGGCCATTGGTGTTATCAGAGGAGCATACAGACACACAGTGTTTCAGAACCTGTAGAAACCCAATGCCTTTAAGGTTATAGTAACTGTGGCTTGACCTAACAGCATCTAGACTTCCCTCAACATGTTCAGCAGAAGAGGAAAGCCCAATTTAAAATATCTTTCTTATTTCATTTCAGATAATTCAGCTCCAGTTTGGTGCCTGACTTACACACAGGTATGGTGAGAGATGTTGGTGTGATAAATATCGAAAATTGAGATTTATTTTATTCAAAATCTCATCCATTAGATCAGTGGCTGTTGCTATGCCCACTTACTTAAGCAGAACTGCAGTCGTATTACCTGCCAGTCGTGTGGAAAAGCCCTGGGCATAACCCAGAAGTTTTGTGTCTGCAGTGACTGTACCCTACCCTCTCTTTCACAAAGAAAAATTAGCTACAATACTTGAGATAAAAGAAGTAAAAACAATATGAAAACCTACCAAATTGAATTAAATGAAAGTAGCCTTTCAGACTGCCCGTTTTGTGCCTGACCTTTCAGACTGCTCCTTATTTTCATGTTTACTTTTTGACAGAAGTCTAAATTATCCCAAATTTTATTAGAATAAACCAACTAAACAAAAAAGAAAACCTTCCAAAAAGGACAGACATTCTTACTAGCCATCTGGAACACATTATTCCTTTCCAAGTAGCATTGTTGATACTGAAAGTGTTGTAACAATATACTTTTCTAATGTGGTTCTGCAGTGGCTCCATCCATAATAAAACTAATCCATGCCAAAGAATCCACTTAGTATGACAAGATCCCCCAAACCTGGATTATTTGTGTAAGACTCTAATTTGACATTCTGAGTTTCATGGTCTGGTGAAATTTCTTATAATATTTTTAAAAGAGACCAAAGAATGAGCATCAGCTAATCTGGGGAAATGCTTTTTCTATTCCATGCACCCTCCAAATTCTTGTAAGTCTTAAGGAGAGATGGAGATTGAAAATAAGGAAAATCTTCCCTGTTTCCTGTTTTGAAAGCCTAAAATAACCATACCTCTTTTATTTTCCTGAGTATTTGGTCAGCTCCGCAGAATGGCTGCATTCAAAGTTTACCTGAATACCACCAAGAAAAGTGTAATATACATTACTGTCATGGAAGAATGCTACTCAAAGTACTCTTTACAACACTTTATGGTAAGAAACTAAAAGAAGGGTAATAATATTGAGGGCTCAGAGGCAGCTGAAACAAAATTACCCATCAGAAAGAACTGAACAATCACCAGTTTTTAGCTCAAGTGAATCAAAGAGCAGCCTGCCAGGTTCCCAAATAAAGGTGTTTTTATCACATTAATGGTAGTCAGTGTTGGGAGAGTGTCTTTTTTCCTAGAAAACATCTCCACTTCCTTAGTTAGGTCTCATTTCCCATCTCAATCCTGGAAGTAGTGATCAGGGCTAGGGAGAAGGACTCTGTAAAACTTATTTCCCTAGGAAATCAGACTTGAAATCAGAGAAGTTCCATGGGCATCGTTTCAGCCAGGTTTTCACCTTGGTTTTTCACTCTCCCTTTGCCTACTTGCTGATGCACCATCTAATCTGTCCTACCTATCTATCCTTGGTTTATCTAGCCCTACACGTTTGCGATTATACCATTAAATAGCCATTCTTTGTAAAAGATTTACAGAGCTTCACAGGGAAAAACAAAGATTGATTGCAAAAACCAAAATATCATCATAAGAGAGCCTGTTATTTGCTGGAGATTACCAGTTCCAGCTGTTCTATCAGCCAAATGCTTCCAAGCAATTTAGCCCAGAGCAGCAAATCTCAATGAAAAGCTGCTCAGAAAAGGGGATGAGAAGAGTCAGGGCCATTTCATAACTTTTTTGAAGTCTTAGACTTCACCATCAGTCTGCTCTTCCCTGAGGTCCCTTTACTGTGCTTCAGCCCAAATTCCACCCCCTCACAGAGAATTAGAGAGCCCTGGGTGCAACTTTGCATTGTTATTTGCCCACACTGAGAAACGAAGCCCATAATGTGCGAGAAGCCACAATACAAGCAAGAAAATGTTGTCCGTGTGGTCGTTGGCAGCTGCTGGGATAAAATATGGCTTGAAGTCATAACAGGACCTGGGGTCCCCTCCCTCCACCCCTGCCACCCTTGCTGAGATCCAGCTGTGGGCCTTTCTTCTTGTATTCTTTATTTTCTGGGTTGCCTGATAGTAAAGGTTCTGCCAGTCTGCAATTAGAAAAAAATAGAGATCCAGGTTTGTGCTCTGACTGCCCAGAGATATGCAGTAGTGATTTACCCAGCCAACATGCCAAAGATTTGCCAACAGTGTCAAAAGCAAGCTCATAATAAGTAGCTCTTCTTGGGGCATTCCCTTCACTTGCCAATAGAGGAAAAGCAAAGAAAAATGATAAAAGCCCCTCTCCTTTTCTTCAGACAACTGTGATTTATTATAGGCGAACCGAGGATTCCAAAAACATTACTCCTATAGGGGAAGGTAACTAAATCTCCAGCAAAAATAAACAGACAAGTTTAAATAAATCTTCTGAGAGCCATTGCTGCTCTTTTCGCAGAAGCTGGGGCAACATTTCTTTCCTCTGACATTGTGCTACTGCTCAAGTTGTTGCTAAGTGCCTGCTCTGAAGACCCAGGGATCTCCTTTGGTTTGGGTGGCCTGCTAAGTCATCAAAGGATAAAAGGCAGAGAACAAAGGGAAAAATTAAAGTGTTGTGAGCTGCAGATGAAATGCCTGACAGATGCATGTTTGTTGCTTATGGGAACTGCCTTTCTGCATTGGAGCAGGGGTTCACACAGCTTGATGCCCAGGCTCCCAGCCCAGCTAATGGTGGGTTAGGGAAGGATAGATGTGTAAGGTCTGTCCCTGATACACTCTTCAGGAGATCAGTGGTTTAGGATTTCCCACAGCTCTTCCATGAGTAGTGAATACAATAAATCACAGCACCATTGAGGCCACATACCCGGCTAGCATCTGGGGTTTTCATAGCAGAGAATGGCATCTCTCATGGAAGCCCTGGAAGGAAAGCTCAAGCCAGTGAAATAGAAATGGCAATACAAGTCTCTCATTTCACTGAAGCAGATGACTTAAGCCTGCTTTAAAAGTGCATGTACCAGCAAGCCCTGCAAAATAACATTCTTAACTCAGGAAGCTGGGCACCTTCTTTTAGCTCTCTCCACACCCAAGGGATGAAGACCTCTTTCTGCCCATAGAAGCACCACATCATTTTCTGTCCTCTTCTGGTTGACCCATGAGAGAAAAACATCCAGATTCACTGGGTCAGAAAAAGAGCGTTAACAACAGCGCACATGCTTAGTATCATCTGAGGTGCTTACTGGTGAGATGTCTTAATTTCAGGCACCACTCTCGACAGCCTGTGTTTCATGTTGCTCCTCAGTCAAAATTCACAAAAGGAAAGGAAATATCCACATCCTCTTTTCTCTGTAGGAGGATAGTACTTCAAGCACTGTTGCAGACACTTTCCAGTTTGGGCCCCAGCATCCTTGATGCAGTCCCTTCAACATATCAGGGTGCATGCAAACTTTAGAACTTTCAGCAATACTAAAAAACTTGGTGACAACAACCTTGCCGTGTCTCAGAGGACAGGATCCAACCCCTCTGCATTGAGGCCTGCAGACCTTCTTCTCTCTCATGTGAGAAAATGAGAGGGAGAAAGTTAAATACCACCTTCTTTCTCCCTCTCCTGCTTTAGCACCATGGGGGCAAATTATTTAATCCAATAGAAAATGGATTAATAAGATTTTGAAAATAAACACTGACATTCAAGAAAAGTCAGGTCATGGGCATCCAGCCCAGTGAAGCTTGCAGAGAAATGACATCTACCTGTCTGTAAAGACTGCCTACTGGCATTTAAGTCATGCTTTTCCTCCTTAATATGCACACAAAACCCCAGCCTCTGATCCCATGAGGCATGAAGAGCCCCAGCCAGTTGCCAGTACCCTTTGAACACCTCCCTGTGATATATTGCTTCAAGTAAGTGTGATCTGGTGCGCTAGGCACACCTTATGATTCCTTTCTTACTGGCCTTGCTCTTTGCGTTGCTTCCTTTTTTTCCTAAACCACTTTGTCATTAGTGCTTTCCATTCACTCCAGTAAAGTGAATCCCATTCTCCTTGCTAAAATAAGACATAATTAATGGCATAGGGTGAATTAGTCATATAGTTGCTTGGGATTGCCACTGTTCTCTTAGATGATGCTGTGAATACATCACATTGACTCAGGGCTGATCTTTTCTTATTAAACTTATTGTGCTTTATGAAGTTTATTCCTTCACAGTTCATCAGCAAGAGAAAGGCAATTACAACAGCCCTTTTTACTGCACTTACAAAATTAATAGGATAAAAGACTGCGGAGAAAAACTACAAGTCTTCTTTTTATGGATATCTATGATGATGAAAAGGTTGCCAAGAATAATTTGCTGATGAATTAAGAGTAAGCTGATCCCCTCTAATCTGCTGAGATCCAGACTAAAGACCAGAGCTCACACATAGCTTCAGGCAAATCAGGCAGGGTTAAATCCCCTGAGAGCTGAGGCAGCTGGGACATCCTATGGTGCAAAGCAGACTGCTGCTGCCAAGGCTCCTTTTCCAGGCTGCAGAGACAGCAAGACTCCTTGGCCCAGGCTCCAAAATAGCTGGCATGGGAAGCAGGGAGCTGGCCAAGGGAGAATGCCGAGGAAAGAGGTACGCCTTCAGCCACAGCTCTTGCAGTGAATTAGGTGCTCCAGTTGCTGGCTCCTTGTGACAATCTCGATGGCTGGAAAAATGCCCCAAGGCACACTCCTCACCTGAATCACAGCCCTAATCTATGGATTCACTGAGTTGTTAAAGGACTCACCTTTGAGGCATGAGACATCTCTCCTACCCCTGAGCCAAGAATTACTTCAGTATCTTCCACTGTGTGCTGCATCCCTGATGACAGCCCTTGTTTCCATGTTGGCTGGGCAGTGCAGTCATGTTGACGATCATCCTCTGGCTCAGCACACAGTAAATTTTCCACAACTGAGCTTGATACTGCAAAAAAGCCTTGGGAACACCCTCCACTTGTAGCAAGATGCCTTTGGAGAAGAGAGGCCAAGTAGAGAAGGACTCAAAAGCTTCATGGAGGAATGTCTGTGGTCCAAGGATTGTAACGAGAGTTGGACATCTGTTTTTCTGCATCCACCTTTCTTGATGGCAGTGACAGTCAATCTGCCCAAAGGCATCAGGCAGAGTCTCAGAGAGGAACATCCTGATGGCTCAAGATCCTCATTGTCAAAATGGAGGTGGCAATGCATTTTCAGGGGCTTTCTAACTGGGCAGCAGGGGTGATTAAGGATTTATACTTTGGACTGAGATATGCTGAGCTAAGCTACAATCAAGCCACCATTTCCTTTTGTGGCTAAAGCCCTAAGTGCCTAAATTGTCTTATGAGATTCAGCTCACCATCCCAAGCCCCTGTGAGGCAGCAAAGTAACACCTGAAACCCTCTGCAGTGCCCCTCGACCGTATGAGCCGGATAAATAACCCTGCATGAAAGCTCCATTTCAAAATATTTTGCAGTGAAAATAAAACACTTCAGCACGAAAGTACAGCCTGTTCTTCAAAGTACATTCTTGCAAGCACATGTTGTTGTGATCTTTTTGTATCATTTTCCAGATTGATTAAGAACGTATTTGTTTTTTAAAAAATAAGATCTGCAGAGTGGTTAGAAAAGCCTCGTCTGAGTTACGTCCTCTCTCCTCTCAGTCTGGTGGTTTCTTGGTGGTTTCTAAGACCAGTGTGAATTGTCTCATACTATCTAATAGAGCTTTAAAGAAAAAAATATAAACAGAAAAACCCCAGCGCTTGAAAGAACCCAGGAACCATCATCATAAACTAAGGGAGCATTGTAAGAACTCAGTTCAAATATCTTTCAGGTACAAATATATCACTTTTCATAGGATAGGTAGATTTATTCCCCTAAAAAACAGAACGCCAATGCTTTTGATCCCAGTTCTCTCTGGCAGTCTTTCAAGTTTCCATCTTTTGGCAATCTAGCAAGTATTAAGAGACTCCCTTCTGAAAAGGAACACATGGCTGATGTGTTCTTTTTGTTGCTTGTACCAATCAGGCACACAGTCAATGGGGATGTCTTATTTGATTTCCATTTGGTGTTACTTTTTGTACTTTACCTGCTGAACTAATCTGATAAAATACAGTCTGATGGAACAGACTTGACTTGTATTAGGGAGGACTTTAGCCTGGCAATTAGCATCCTTTCCCCATATCAATCCCATTCCCCTAAGCCTTTCTAAACTTGTGAAAACAAAACATGTTGCTCCTAATAGGGAGGCAAAACAGAGAAAGAAACCGCATGTCTACATGGTAACAGATTTCTGATTTTGCTGGATTGGTTAAAATATGGAACACATCCAGATTATTGTGAGGAGTTGGCACCTCCTTAGCAGTTCTGGTTTAGAAAGTACCTTTTAGCCTGGGCCTTTTTGGGCAGATCACCACAGAAAAAGTGAATGGAAATCCACTGATCAAAGAGTGTACATCTGCAACACTAAAATATATCAGCCAGCCATAAAAGTGCAGTAAATCATTATTTCTTACCTGATCGCTCTAGTAGCCATAATCCATTTGTGACACTCTTCCATCTCTGATCTTCGGCATCTTTTTTGACTTTAGACACAGATATTCCCAGTGGCTGGAATAATCAGTCTGTTTTCCTATGATATCAGGAAATTGAGACTGTTCTGCCTAAAGAAACCTTCATCTTCCATTGACCAGACTTCTCAGTATCATGATAAAAGCACCCACCATGGGAAAGACAGAGATGTGGGGTTTCTCCTTCTGCCAGTAAATTTCATACAAAGCAAATGCTTCATAAGTGAGCAAAGACTGAGATGGGATCTTCTAAATGGGTGCCCTTAACTCTGCATCCCCACTTCCTCTAGGTCACCCTTTGGGGCTTCTTTGAAGTGGTCTACCAACTAATCCCTTCAAGGTGACTCAGCCTTCTCTTATGATCCTATTACTAAGTTTTAAACTTCCACCTCCTCAACACTGATATATTTTAAGTATTTTTAAGGTCCCAGACACACATATTTAGCTGTTTATGAACTTTTCGTGATGAAAAGTTAGACTTTCCTGATGGCTGAGCATGGGTTTTGAAGCTGTAAATTTTAATTAAGGCACTTTAGAAGTGGTAAGATAGGACTAATTCTTCTGCCCCAGCTTAAAGTAACTTGGCTGACATCACCTGGGCAGCAGATAGAAACAGGGAGCTTGACATATCTCCCACACTTTGCTGAAGATGGTGTTAGGAAAGACAAACTTCCCGTTGACCTCATTGAGTCTGTCCACTCTCCACATCATGAAGAACATGAAAGTCTCTCAGAAAACTACAGGCTTGTCTGCCCTTGGGGATGATTTTTCCTGTTTAATTTGACAGCCCTAAAGCTTGATATTATAACAGTTTCATACTGGCAATTACTTGGCAACTAAATAAACTAAAGAATTGCTGGACCCTGAAAAGCTAGACTACCATGTAAGCTTTCATTATACACTTTATCCACACTTATTTTCTAGAGAAAGCCCCCAAAACCTGAAACAAAACAGAAGCGAGAGTTTGCATGAGGAGAAATTGTTAGCTGAGTGCATGCTATTTTTTACTTTCAGTTGCCTGCAGTATAGGCAAGAAGCCAGAAACAAATTATTCAATAAACATTTGGCAATATTAAGCTTTTGGTGTCTCACCACAATGTTTTTCAGATGGATAGACATAAAACAATCCCATGTCAAACTATAATCGAGGTATGTAACTTGCTGGTTCTAGCTGTTTATGGCATACCTGCCATCAGGTGTGGTCCAAGAAAGGCAGATATGGAGGAAGTGGTGGAAGGGAGAAAAAGCCACCTAGAAAAATCTCACTCCCAATCCATCCAGTTCATTCCAGTGAGCAGTAAAGATTGTTAATATCTGTTCTTTGCTACTCAGTGATATTTTCCAGCATGTTCTTCAAGGAACATTCTGAAAGATAGCTGCTGATAGAAGCATCCTGTTGTAAAGCCAGCCATCAAAGAGTTGCAAAACAAACTGGCTTTTCAAGAAGATCAGAAGCTGGCGGAGGCAGGAAGATGTTGCAGAATAGATCTGCTATGCTGAAGGTAGGATCCATACTGGAATGTACTATTGCTTAGAAACACAGGGAAATAAACTGCACTTAGTTGCAACCAAGAGAGAATGACACTGTCATTGCTCATTTCATTGAAGGAAGATCAGGCAAGAGAATTCCTGCAGATCCTGTCAGGTCTTTGGCCAATCCAAATTTCAGGTAACCAAGGCTTGACAGAGTGGCAACAGAGCGAGAACAACATTTAATTGTAAGATAAGCCTCTATTCACTGTGAAAAAGCAGCTGACACTCTAAGCTCTTAGAATGTCACAACTAACACTTTATGAAGTTCAAAATCAGTTTTCACACTCCCAATAACAAAGAAACCAGTGTTCTGTTTACACTGTCTTTTACTGTAATGATATAAACCAGACTGGTTGGAAGTGCCAGGTTCCAGAACATTATATTTCAGAACACACAAAAAGGAACCAAACAAAAGATCACTGTGGACCCTCATTGCTTCTTAGTGGTTTTCTAAACATACTGTGGACAATGAACATGGTTAATAGAATTGATGCATCTGCTTCTTGAGCGGTTCATCTGAAAAGCTACTCTAAAAAAAATTAGTCTCTTTCATCTCATTTTTTCCCAATATTAACAAAGACCTGTTATTTACAAACAACCAATTTCCATCTGAAGCACAAAACAGGAAAAGGAGATATTTATCCAGTGGTATGTTGTAGGTCAGATCTTTAGGGCAGGCTAAATGTCTCCAAAGTCTTCCACTTCCAAAGTCAGATTTCTGCATTTACTCAGGGTTTTTATTCCTTTAGTCACGACCAGTAAAGTGATGCAGAGAGCCAGTTTGCAGGCACTTCCACAGCATGTGTGCCCAAAGGTGTTAATCAGTATTTAAAACATAGTGTTTGCAGGCAAAAAAGTCAGACAGAATTGGGAAAAAAGAAGTGTGATTTCAAGCACTTGTCCACCCCTGAGGTCAAGCATATGGCAGATCACCTCAAGATGCAAGAACTGTGTAAAGAATGAGCTCATAATGAATTTCCTTAACCAATTTGGCATGATAACACGTCTCTCATTGCCAGTAGAGTATATGGAATATGTATGACAGTGTGAGCTATCATGTCACCCATAAAGTTAGCCAGCCTCTGAAAGACTTCTTTGAGTAGTACAAAAACATTTGGAGAGAATCAAGCTAAAACCTGATTAAAAGACCAGATTGACCCAGAGAAACTGGGGGTGTGAATTCCAGCAAATATCAATGGAAGAGTAATATTCCTGTCCCTTCCAGCTGCAGGAGGCAAAAACCCAACTCTGTCTACTCCAGACCATCCACTTCAACGCTTATAGGAAACATGTTAATCACAAAGTTAGGCAGGACACTCAATTCCATCCTGAAAAACAAACAATAAGGATAAGGGATTTCTTGCATTACCTTTCCTGAAAGCTGAAGCTCTGTTAACAGGCCCCATTCAACAACAAAACCACTATCACATCACACAGTATCTCTGGCTTTAGCAGAAGGAAGCCTGTGATTCCTATCTATCTCCAGAGAGGCCTACTTCAGATATTCTCTTGTCAGCAGCAGGATATACCGTAATTCATGGCCTCTACCACAGTTCTTTGAGGTGCAGTGGAAGATATTTCTCCAAGACTTCTGTCTTCCAGGGACAAAAACATGAGATGAGATTTATTTGGAAGTTTCTTGCAGGGGTGGCAAAAGAAGAAGGAGAGATGGAAACCAGTGAGCATTCCCAGTAGGTGAGGTCCCTTCTGAGAAGTCCAGCATAACACGTCAGTATTATCCTAGTAACATAGCTTGCATCAAATATTGCCTTTGAGGAATTAAATGGATGGCTGAAATCTGAGCTTTTATGTCCCTGTTAGCTTGAATGACAGAATAAAACTTCAACTTTACACCTGCTCTTTATTTTTTTAGATATGAATATGAAATGTGAAATTTTAAATTGCAGCCAAAATACTGACCTTGGTATGTAGGCAACCTTTCCTCTTTCAGGTGCAGGAAAAGAAAAGAAAAAAGGGTTTTCTCCCTGAAAACATTCAGTTATCCTAACTGTGCTTGAAGATTAGCTAGCAGTACACCTCCTTTCCCTTATTCTGGAATTTTGTCCTATGCTGTTGTTGAGCATGTCCTATGCCATGGCTAACAGTTGTTCTGCTCCAGCTGATGTGAAGGACAGTTGGAACAGTTGGAGCTGATCTCAGTGCAGGTTTGTGCCTTGTATACTGCATAGGGAATGTGTCCTCCTTGCTTAGCTCATGTTCTCTGGCTGATAAGTCTCCACCCCATGAGTTGGGATGAAGATACCAACAGGGCCATCTTGTAGCCTGGTATTTCTCTACCAGGAATAACAGCCTAATAGATGTGCTTCATAAGGATAAGGAGCTTTGTGGAACACAGATTGCCCTCTTCTTACCGTACTATAGACAAAATGCGACCCAGGTCATAGAAATCTTCTACAGTAATGCTACACACAGCATCCTTTATGTCATTTAACCTCTCCCGTGGGGTGGCAAGAGACAGCAACAAAAGAACACAGTGAGTGTGCAGGAAGAACGAAGTGACCTGCAGCTCTTCTGAGATGGGTATTTATTACTTTCCCAATACTACAAAGCTGAGTTGAGTCCCTTTCATGCCAGCATTACTGAACTGTTATTGTTTTCTGCATCTGGAGGGGGAAATGTCATACTTTAGCCCTGATTTACTTTTTTTTTTAACTTTGTGGTTTCCATGTGCTAAAACTGACTAAGAGAAGTAATGCGTCCTCTGTAACGGTGAGAAGCAGCTGCTTTCATGTGATCTCACAGGCTGTTAAGCAATGCCACTCTTGAAGGTGTTTGTTATTGGAGGAAGCATTTTTATTGCCAGGATTTCTTGAGTCTCTGGGGTCGAGACACCACAGCAGACTGTAACCACTGCTCAGAGCAGAGCACAAACCTCCTCACAGCTATTTTGGCCAAGACTGGCAGAGTTTCATATTAAAATGGATTTGTGCACATTTATGATTTGCAAGGGATTTTATCACAGCATGCGAGTCTTGGTTTTCTGCCTTGATGCAGAGAATTCAAACCCAAGCACACATCTCATTCTGTCTACTTCATCTTTCTGGAGCCAACATTGGCACAAACAACACTCTTCCACTACTTTCCTTACTAGATCAGCAATTTATACCCTTTTTTTTTGAAACCAACTGGCTTTGGTTTTCATTACAGCAAGGGCTGGTTAACCTGGCACTCACTGTTCTTCACGTCATGAAGGCATGAGGCCAGCAATGACATACAGTAATAGCGAGAGTCACCAAAGAAGGTCCATAAAGAAATCAACTGCCTGAGAGAAGACTTCAAACCTGTTAAGTTATTCTCCTCTAACACATAGGAATAGTTTAATGAATCTGAGGAATGTTGTGCAAGGGACACCCGGAAGACAAGCACCCTGATCCAGTGAAAAAACTTGACAAGGAAGGGATTTTCTTATTGTCCTTAATTTTTAAAGTATGATATCCTCATCAAAAGCTATTTTATCTAGAAGTTTATTTTTTTCCAAATAAATATATATCCATGCACATTATATATAATATATATATATATAAATATCACAAAACCCAAGAAGAATTACCTAATTTCTGGCTTCTTTAGTTCCTTTAGTCTTCAAGGGATGATATTGCAAAGTGGTTTACCTGTCCCTTACTTTCTTCTTCTAGAAATAATAAATAATTCATCTTTCAGGGTCTTAAAAAAACAAACAAACAAACAAACAAAAACAAAACACAGAAATAAGGCCACTTTGCCCTCCAGTTTTGCCAAAATACTTCAGAAACATAAGGCTTCCTACAAACCAAGATGAGGTGCTAAGGGCAGAAATGAATAGAAGTGCGTTTATCACATTGTAAACATAAATCAAATAACGACTTAGTGGTTGCCAGTGTCATTAGTGATGGGCAAATCTCATGCCATCAACAGCATCAATCAGATGGTGTAGAGCACTCAGCATACTTGGCATGACATGAGGGCCTGAAGTCATGCCCAATGTCGTGTTGCATGATGCATCCTTGAGCTGTGGCAGAAGCATTTTGCAGGACACTCAGGCAGCCCTTGCAGGATGCTCCAAGAGGTCTCAGTGCAGTGGCTGCATCCCCCATCACTTCTCAAACTGGGCCTTCTGCCAGCACATAGCTGAAGTCTAACCATTTAAACCACAAGGAATTCCTCTTAGACCAGTCAGGAGAACTCAGAAGTTCCTTTTTTTAAAAAAAAAAAAAAAAAATCCTTTTTTTTTTTTTTTTTTTGGTCTGTATTTTGCTCT